>JARSSU010022818.1:0-35790 GCA_029619165.1 Eurosta solidaginis
ACGCTCATACCAGATCTTATGAGAATATGTGCTGAAAAGTTTGATGAAAGGCTTAAGTCTCAACCTTTTAAATGGTTTTGGCTGTGCTACAAATCGCGCTGGTCGCTTATTTTTCTGGCGTCAATTTGAAACATTAAAATAGCTCAAATCGTTTTCCATTTGATGATTCACACGGGTTGGGAATTTCTCCATCTAGATGATTCTTTGAGTGCGAGAAGATAAGGCCTTCTTTACCGTAGAAATCTCATTTACTTAATATTTGTGGATTTGTTTTTCATTTGTAGAACGATGTTGCTCTATATGATATGGTGGAAACTGGATAGTGTATAAGGACCTCACATAGACTGCATGTGTCCATATAGTTACTGACTTTAGCTCGAGAACCAAGATGAAAAGCTTACTAAGAATCAGGATTCATATTACAAAATAGCTATGTTTTTGTTAAATAATAAACATTTTCTGGGATCTACCACACTTACGATTGTCTCCGTTTTACATAGCCCAACCTGATATTGGCTACAAGGATTACACGCTCGTTAGCCTCCTTCCCATATGACCTGCCTGTTTCTGTATAACATTTGCCCCCTCTGAAATTCATTTGCCCGTTTCTAAAAACATGCCCACATTTGCCCACATTTCCACATGAAATTCTGAAATTCATTTTCCCTGTTCTCAAGTACGTTTTACCTTTCTCAAGTATATTTGCCATATTCTTAAATACAGTTGAAAAGAGTATAAAACGTGTTTGTGCTCGAATAACTTTCTACTTGTTGGACTACGGGTTTATCCTCGCAGAGTCTGCCAAATATGCGCCCTACTGTTTCGTATCCTCCGCCATTTTTAATCTTTGTGCGCCAACTCTGTACCTCTATTGTGGCTCTAAGATTACCGTAAAGAAGGCCTAGAAGGTTTAATGTGGTCATATTAATCGTTGCCGAGATGGTCGGGCTAGTACCTTAATGGTGCTCTGTTACCGGAACGGATCTATATTCGGCAAAGGACCATCAACATCGAAAACACTTCCCAAAACCTTCGGGGAGTGCCTTTATTGTTAATACAACAACAATAACATTATCACATGGCCTATACTTACGCCGCTCGCAGGCATTGAGTACCATTGAAGTTGCTTATGAGAACGACGTTGACGAATAGGTTTGCGAGTGAAATGCGCAGAATGACACACAAAGCTCCTTTGGGTTTATTTTGAAGGCTCTGACGTACTGATCATTAAAACTCTTTAGCTTCTTAATCAACGATCTTTTCTGGGTGCTTGTACACCAAGCGAAAGCTCCACAGTCAGAATAAGCTTCAAAATCGCTGTAAAAGCCCAATCAGTAAGGTGGGTCGATTTGCAATTGACCAGCCGCTTGTGTGCTACACGTCTCCGATTTGGGTTACCAAGTGGGAAAGAAATGCACTGTAGTGGAAGCTGCATGCATCTGTTAACAAACCACGCTCAGAGCTGTCTTCTTCTGAGCCCAGAATATCATCTACACAATGAGGCGGGAGTTCTTCCCAAGACGAAATGCTGCTTTTAAATACTCAGAAACATGGGCATTGTAGCAGACATGTGATTGTTGAGACCGCGCCACATCTTCACAAGCACACAAGCAGTACGAAATGATGCGGCACACAAGCGTTAAGCCGTTTGAACAAGAAGAGCCTAAAATGGCAATCAGTGTCTTTCACTATGGAGTCAGCAACTTCATATGCGATAAATACCCAGCGAAGTTCGTTCTCAGAGTCCAATACTCGAAACTTGTATTTAAGGAAAGCAGACTTCCGTGGGAGTCTCGGGTCATTATGACACAATTTCGATCGGAAACTGTTATGGGTAGCTTTCATTCTCGCTGTTCACGAAGCAGGTAGTTGATCATGTCTCCACACGAATCTCCCACGATCAATATTCGACCTATGCAACCGTGCGTTACTCTATCGATTTGTTATAGAAAATTTATCAATTTGTTATCAAAAAGTTATCGATATGTTATGTAAAAGTTACCAGTTGTCTATAGAAAAGTTATATATTTGTCCAAAGAAGTTATCGATATGCTAACGATTTAGTATCAAAACAGTTTTAGATTTTTTATCGAAAAATTATCGATTTGTAAACAATTTCAATTTGTTTGCAAGAAGTTATCGATTTACTGTCGAAAATATCGCTACTTTCTCCTTTTAATGATACACAGATCACATATAGTTTTATATTTTCTTATTACGCAAATCATGTTCAACACAACCTCTCGCTACCTTCACTCATACTGCCCTTTACTCGCCCGAACAACTACTACCGAAAATTTCATATCTTTTAAAAAGTTATCGATTTTTATCGAATAGTAATTGATTATTTAGGAAACGTACATCGTTGTTACCTCTTGGCAAGCAGTACGAAGAGATCCGCACACAAGCGTTAAGCCGTTTGAACAATAAAAGCCTAGAATGGCAGTCAGTGTCTTCCACTACGGACTTCCCAAATTCGTATGCCGATAAATGCCCAGCGAAGCTCGTTCTCACAGTCCAATACCCAACACTTGTATTTAAGCAAAGCAGACTTCCTATGGGGTCTCGGGTCATTATGGCACAATTTCGATCCGGAAACTGTTATGGTAGCTTTCACTCTTGCTTATCCAAAATGAGTCCCGTCTGTGTGTCCTGCACGTAATATGATATCTCCACATGACATCAGCCATATTTTCAACTGAAACTACAGCTTTCTAGGACTTCCCCTAGAAGATATCGATAACACTTTGTGTGTGATCGCATCTATTTGATAGGGCGAAGCACTGCTACGTGAAGGAAAGGCATGTAATAAGATAAGATACTACTAAGGTAGAGTCTGCGCATCTTGAATTCAATTCTTTCTCTCGATTTCTTCTAAAATCATCCTGTCTGATGTTGCCTGCCCACAGTTTCTTGATTAGAGCGAACTTTTAAAATTATTCTGCGCTGGATTCTTTAATTGATTTTTTTGTTGTGTTAATGCCGGTACCCAGATTATTGATTCCTCTTATATTTGAAAAAGCTTTCTACAAGCGGTCGCATTTAATATTATATTCAGCATGAGCTGCTGCTTATGACAACAAGACATACAAAAGAGTCCATAACAATTGGGGATTCGAGTTTCTAGAAGCTGCCAAGAAGAGAAGATTACACTTAAACCTGATCACAATGCATCCGTTGAATTGGCCGTGGTGAAGTAACTACTAAAAATAGTTTCATTGACGGACATTTATAGATGACCAGCTCACCTCTCACGTTTGTGATGCTCACCAGGTAACTCTAAAGTTAATTTCAAAATAGCTTCACCACATCACTTTCATTTCGTTCCCTTTGTTCCAAAGCCAGATAATTCATTCATACAACAGGTGACCATTCTATTTTTATACTCAACTGAACAGAGTTCACAGAGTATATTAATTTTGTTCGAGATAGGTAGTATATAGACTTCTATATATCAAATGATCTGGAAATTCATTTAGCCATGTCCTTCCGTCCGCCTGTCCATAAACACGATAACTTGATTAAATTTTGAGATATCTTAATGAAATTAGGAATGTAAGTTCCTGGGCACTCATCTCAGATCGCTTTTTAAAATGAATGAAATCGGAAAATAACCACGCCCACTTTTTCGATATCGAAAATTTCGAAAAACCGAAAAAGTGTGATAATTCATTACCAAAGACGGATAAAGCGATGAAACTTGGTAGGTGAGTTCAACTTACGACGCAGAATAGAAAATTAGTAAAATTTGGACAATGAGAGTGGCACCGCCCACTTTTAAAAGTAGGCAATTTAAAAGTTTTGCAAGCTGTAATTTGGCAGTCGTCGAAGATATGATGATGAAATTTGGGCAGTGAACGTTACTCCTATTACTATATGTGTTCTAAATAAAAATTAGCAAAATTAGATGACGAGGCGCGCCCACTTTAAAAAAGAAATTTTAAAAGTCAAATTTTAACAAAAAATGAAATATCTTTACAATATATATGTACATAAGTAAATTATGTCAACATTCAACTCCAGTAATATATGGGCGCCACAAAATACAAAATTAACAGAAAATTTCAAAATGGGGCGTGGTTGCACCCCTTTTTCATTTAATTTGTCTAGAATACTTTTTATGCCATAAGTCGAACAAAAATTTACCAATCCTTGTGAAATTTGGTAAGGATATAGCTTGTGTGACTATAACTGTTTTCTGTGAAAATGGGCGAAATCGATTGAAGTCACGCCCAGTTTTTATACACAGTCGACCATCTGTTCTTCCGATCGGCTGTTAACATGATTACTTGAGCAAAAATCGACACATCTTTACTAAACTTAGTTCACGTAGATACTTATCTGAACTCACTTTATCTTGGTATTAAAAATGAGACGAAATCCGACTATGTCCACGCCTAATTTTTCGATATCGAAAATTTCGAAAATGAAAAAAATGCCATAATTCTATACCCAAATTACGAAAAAAGAGATGAACATGGTAATTGAATGGTTTTTTGACGCAAAATATAACTTTAAAAAAAATTTTGTAAATTGGGTGTGACACCTACCATATTAGATAGAAGACAATGAAAAAGATCTGCAGGGCGAAATCAAAAGCCCTTGGAATCATGGCAGGAATACTGTTTGTGGTATTACGTATATAAGTAAATTAGCGGTACGCGACAGATGATGTTCTGGGTCACCCTGGTCCACATTTTGGTCGATATCGCAAAAACGCCTTTACATATACAACTAAGGGCCACTCCCTTGTAAAACCCTCATTAATACCTTTGACTTGATACCCATATCGTACAAGCACTATTCTAGAGCCACCCCTGGTCCACCCTTATGGCGATATCTCGAAAAGGCGTCCACCTATAGAACTAGGCCACTACCTTTTAAGATACTCTTTAATACCTCATTGATACAAATACATTCCAGGTTCATTTTCTGACATTGTGATTTTCCAAGATCGCGGGTTCGAATCGAGCTCAAGGCCTAACAATAATTATTTTATCATTATTATTGTTATGATAAATTTTTTCTTATTGAAAAAATTATTAAATTAGAATAGAAGGAAGCAAAAATTTAGACAACTGCCAAAGCTCGTTGTATAGATCCATTTCGGGAACCGCGAAATTCCTTCATCGGCAACGTTTAGGCGCCGCTGCTATAACCATTCAGCCATCACAGCGGTTTTTTGCTTGTCTTCATTATCCTACTTCTATTCTGGTTCTTGCCACCTCATATTCACAACACAACAAAAATTATTGTGATTTTCCCTTATCTGACAAAGGATGAAGGAAAGTCGTTCAAAAAACGTCACCCTTTTTCTACAATTTGGTCGATATTTCCCCAAACGTATATGATATGGAATTAAAAACCACTTATAAACCATCTACGAAACCCTACGAAACCAACGCAGCTAAGCTCTCAGCTGAGTATGTAATGTTCGGTTACACCCGAACTCAGCATTCTTTACTTGTTTTTAATAAAATCAGAGATTATAGAACACTGCCACTTAATTGCTTTGTCACCTAAGACACGGGGTACACGGCAACAAGTGCAAGTTTCCTCATCTACTCAGCTTTCTTCCATCGCTGTGGTATTGTGGGATGCAATCATCATAAAGTTGGTGAATTCATCTTTACAACACACAGCAACATAACAACAACAGGAAAAGTGTGATATTTAACTATTTGTTGCTGCTGATAAACGAACGATTTGGCATTTCATTCGGTATTAGACGTACTCATACGAAGACACTGCAATGCAATTTTATTTATCTTCGTCCTTGCTGTATTTCTTTTTAAGTCCTTCAATTTAAGCCATTTAAAGATTATGTTCAAACCTTTTCATTGTAGCTTTACATAACTGTACCTCATGAGAAAGCAGCGGGTGGGCGAGTGCCTAAGAACTAAAGTTTAACTAATTCTCATTAATCGTTTTAGGTAACTGCGGCTGGTGGTTAGCTGAAAACTTGAAAATCGAAAGAAAGTTTCATTAGGGCAAAATGGAATGAAGAGAAAGTGGTAAATGTAGGGTGCGGATGAAATCAACATTAAGTTTGTTAGTTGGCTAAACCTCAATGTCGGGAAGGTTATTAAGAATAACCCCAAAACGTTTTCAATGCTGTTTTCGTGATGAATTTCAGATGATTTCAGGAAGTTGTCGTGGAATCTCAACGTGCGTATTAAATAATGCTGGGTTGTAAAGACCCCACTTAGACTGATGTGTCCATAGTTTTACCAGAATGTGATTGACGACCAAACAAAGAACCCCAATCAACTGCCAAAACTTATGTTATAGAATACCTCCGTTCTCTAGGAAAATAATAGACCTGGGTTAATTGCTGATAATAACTGTTAATAACTGATGTGTCCATAGTTTTACCAGAATGTGATTGACGACCAAACAAAGAACCCCAATCAACTGCCAAAACTTATGTTATAGAATACCTCCGTTCTCTAGGAAAATAATAGACCTGGGTTAATTGCTACCTCGAGATTCCACAAATCTCCCATCCCTCATAACTGGAGCCTTGACCTAGCGTGCGCAGGACGCTACAACAGAACTTGATCAACCGCTTCTTCCTACAGCTCGCATTTTCTTTATCTACTGTTACTGAACAGGCCTAACTTATAAGCATATTATGCCAGAGGGTAGTGTGCAGTTAGTATGCTCTTGGGTCTTCCTTTTTCAGAGATAGGAGCCACTTTGTGAGTTTTACATCGTAGGATTTGCATATGAGCTTGGAAATATTGCAGCGCCGCGGTTCTGTCTACGACTTTTCTACTTGATGTATTATATGCAACTCCTGTATCCATCTGATTTCTCCCAAATGGATTGGGACGCCCACCGTCCATTCAGCGGGTGCTGCAGCCTCTTTTGTAAACTCATCTGCCGTTTCGTTATCTTCTATGCCTATGACAAGGTATCCAGTATAGATGTATGGTTTGGGAAGAGCGAAGTTGTTCCAATACTTGTTCGCATTTCTGCACAATTCTTGATTAAGTACTGTGTGAGATTATTACCTTAATCGCCGCCTGACTATCAATATATACATATACTGACGCGACTGCAGCTTAAGCACGCTTCCTTCAGAATGTCTGCTGCTTTCTTTGGGGCTATAATTTCCGCCTGAAAGGACGCTGCAGTAGTCTGGCAGCCTGTAAGATCTACTTCTCCTCCTTACTCAGATGTATAATTGGATGTTCAGCAACTGTTCCGATAAAAATACTTTCTTAGTCGGGGCATCACTTTCATTCGCATAACATAGCCTAGCCAGCATAGCAGCTGCATTCAAGTTCACTGGACTGTGTTTTATGGCTGTGTATAGCTCGTAGATATCATCATTAAATCTTCTTCTTCGGTTCTCACCGTCGTCAACACGTAAAAGTCCGTAAGTCTTTTGAAGAACTTTTCTCTTGAACACTCCCAGAACCGGTTCATCTGATGTTGTCATGGTCCATGCTTCTGCACCATATAGCAGGACGGGTACGATAAGTGACTTGTAAGGCATGATTTTCATTTGCCGAGAGAGGACTTTACTTTCACATTGTCCACTTTATCCAAAGTAGCATTTATTTGCAAGAGTAATTCTTTGCTGGATTTCAGAGCTGATGTTGTTGTTTGTGTTTAGCTGTTCCCAGATAAACATCTTTTACTATTTAGAAATTGTGGCTGCCGTCAGTAATTGCACGCTTTGTATAGAATATTGTTCCAGAGCGCTTAAGTTCTGCAGTTCGTATTATCTCTCCAGCATAAAATTAAATGAATCGCACGATAGGGGGTCACGCTGTCTGGAAACCTCAGTTTAGCTTCAAACAGCTCGTGAGGGTCCATTCCAACTCTGACTATAAGGTTTGCGGGGAAATCAGATTTACAGATGCAGGTCTAAAGCCGCACTGTTAAGTTCCCAGTCAGCCGATTCACGGTGGGACTCAATATTTCGTACAATACACTTGACAGGATGTTGTTGTTGTTGTAGCAGTGCTTCGCCCCATCAATAGGAGCGACCGATCACAAATTGTCATCAATATCCTCTAACGGGAATCCAAGGAAACTTGCTGTTTCAACAGGGGTGGACCATAATCAGAGGGGTGTTAGAGACACTGGTTCCACAATACAGTTGAAGAGATGGTTTGTGTCATGTGGAGACCCGTTTACAAGCAGGACATATGTTTTATATGTCGGGTTTGATTCTGACAGGTAAGAGCTTAACCTGTTACAGTATCAGATCGAAGTTGAGCTAGAGTGATTCGCGTTTCCCTAGGGAGTGTGCGTTCCTCTTCTGCAAGTTTAGGGGTATTGTTCTTTGAGTACTGGATTATCCGGACAGTTTCCTGGCTATAGAGGTCCGACGCCTGTTTGTGGAGTTTGCTGAGGACTGCTTGTGTTTTTTTGGCTTCATACGGCTGTGTTCTTAGGTGCCGTATTTCCTCATAATGCTTACGGAGTTGACTCCTTAAGCCCCTGGGCGGTGTTGGCTCATCAATCAGATGTCTGTTGGGATGCCAAGTGTTTTGGTATTCATCAGAACCTGTTTTGGTTAGCATTTTATTTCTCCTCCCTAACGAGGAGTATTCTTGCCATCATTATGTAGATGGTGTTTCTGGGGACATAAAAAGACAACCCGTGCGGTTCTGAGGGCAGTATTTTGGGAGGCCTGTAGCTTTTTCCAGTGAGTGGTGCTTTAGCCTTGGCAACCATATCGGGGACGCGTAAGCATGCAATCGGCTGGCTATTGCTTTGTAAGTGGTAATAGCGTTTCTCTTTTATCTGTTTCCCCCCCAGTACTGCCAGCAAGAGAGATTAGGGGATATATTACGGCTTCTGCATTTTGGTACAATTGCGGCTGCATGCTCACCAAATGTAGATCCTGATCAAGCGCCACACCTACGATTTTGGGGTGTGGGACAGTCGGTAGCGTAGTGCCATCGACGTGGATGTTCAAAATGGTCGACATTTGGGACGTCCCATGTTGTAAATAAGGTCGCGAGGCGAAAAAACTGGAGAGATCAGGGAGGATGCGTTTATTTTGTTACAAAGCCTCATCGATCTGTGGGCCTGGCCTGTGGTCCATTATTGGTGCAGTCATCGAGTAGGAAACTATAGTACTCCTTCTGGTGGCGAAGTAGCTTTGATATGTAGAAGTTAAACAAAAGTGGTGATAGGACACCACCCTGTGCACCCCTTGTTTAATTCTTCTTGGTTTATATGATTCGCTTCTAATTGCACCGATGCACTGCCGACCACCAAGATAATTTGCGGTCCACCTTTTAACACATGGGGGAAGCGTAGTCCCTTCCAGGTCTTGCAGTAACGTGGCCATGGTTGACCCGTATCAAAAGCTTTTTGTCCTTGTCCGTGTGTTTCGTATGCCGGCTCAGAGTGTTTACGATCGCGGCATCGGTCCAATGCAGTTCATGCCTTGGCCTATGCCACCTTCATAGATACACTGGGCTTACAAACGGAAATCGTCCGACCGGCATATTCGTTGCACCTTGCTTCCAAAACACTAGTACCAATTTACTGATACCAGGTACACCAGTAGAAATCGGACAGCACACTCGACAAAGCCTATATTCTTCAAGGCGCCTTCATCCATCTCTGACTCCCAGAGTGACGACTGTGTTGGACTTGCAGGAGTTATGTTACAATCAGCTGATGGCAAGAAGTGGCAACCAGTATTTTACTACAGCCGACATTGTACTGACGCGGAGAGCCGCTATCGTAGCTACGCGTTGGAAGCGCTCGCGCTGTTGAAACGATCGACCGCTTCCGCGTATTCCTACTCGGTAAACCGTTCCGTCCCGTAACCGATTGTTCCGCGATCGCGCGTTATTGCGATATTGCGCGTTGGTTGCTAAGGCTACTCGAATTTGATTTTGAGTGAATCCATCGCCAGGGTAGCTCTATGTCGCACGTGGATGCGCTTAGTCGAATGCCTGTAGAACCGCCGAAAGATATAGAACCTGCTGGGTTCGCACTAAATGTGACCGCCGATCAGCGCGACTATCAAATTAAAAATCAGCGATTATATCGAAAAAAAGTGGATGGGTTAGCATTTACTGTCCCAAAAGCTGTGCGCTGGCGTGTTGTTAAATCATGCCACGATGATGCCGGGCATTCCGCGCTTGAAAAGACAATGTAAAAAGTTATATCACCGCGTTTTAATTATGCTTTTAAATAAATATCAAGAAGAAAAGAATCAAGAAAAAGAAAAAGAAAAACCGCAGAAAATATTTAAGTCAGTAGCTTATGTGCCAAAATTGTCGGAACGATTGGCCAAATCAGACTGCTACAACAAAGATGAAGTAAAAATAGCCCATAAGCCGATAAATACATTAAAAACTTATATAATCAAACAATTCCAAAAATTCCACATACAGAAAAAAGCAATATAGTGTACGAAATCCCTTGCAATGGAAAAAACAACCACCATGCCACAGCGTATATGTTGGAACAACAAAAGGCAAACTTAAAACTACTGCAAACCAAAAAACTGCACTTATGACCCACTGTACTGAAAACTCCCACTCACCAAACTTTGACAAAGCTACTATTCTTCAACAAGAACAACATTACAGAAAACGATTTACTCTGGAAATGCTTCACATTATTAACACACCAACCAGTAAACGAATGAACTACAAAGGGACATAGATAACTGTGCTAGCTTCTATAGATATTTGTTGACAAACAAACGATCAGTGATAAACTCCACGTCAAGTGATACACACGTGTAAAAAATGTATGTTATTAATTTTTTAAAATTTGTATGTTAGAAAATTTGTTATTTATTTATTTATTTTGTTGTTTTTATGTTTTGTAGTGTTCACCCTGAAGACGATTGCCGTGTGTAATCGAAATATATTGGTAATATATAAAAAACCTTTGTGTTTTTATTTTAATTCAGACCTCAAGCCAGCTAGAAAAAAGTGATGATAAATTCTTATTCCGATCACTAAAACCTTAAAAATCGTAGTTGTATTTAATAATTGGAAAACTTTCGTAAGTATACGACAGAACAAATCGTACACTTAATTAGTTTTCATTTGTTTCCAAACTTATTTTATGTTCTATCGTATACTGCCACATAACCAGAGTTGGGAGCAGTGCTATGAATTTTGAGTAAGAACACTAGTGTTCATGAGACCTCAATTTGTAATGGATTAAAGCATCTTTCTTGTATTCGTAAAATGAATGTGCTTTAGACGGAATTTTAGTAATTTGAATGAGTTTACGTCGCCTCAAATAAAACAACCTTGCTAATGTGAACTTTTTTCTGTTTTTTGCAAGTGAATGTAGGGTCGCAACCATGGTAAAAGGCGTAGGTTCCACATTACAATTGAAAATATAGTTGATGTCATGTGGGGACACATTGCATGCATTATATATGTCGAGGTTGATTCTAGACAAGTAAGAGGTTAACCTGTTACAGTATCCAGAACGAAGTTGTGCCAGAGTGACTTGTATCTCCCTTGGTAGTATGATCTCTTCTTATGCAAGAGTAGGATAGTGTTTATTGTTAAAAGGGTTCACCGAGCGCGTCCTGGAAAAGGTGTTTACCGAATCTGTATGGGTTGGGCTTAGGCCCTTTTTGTGCTCGTCTGGATTAAATGGCTCTATTGGCAGGTGCCGCATCTCATTATAGTGCTTATGGAGACGTTCCCTTAATCCTCATGGAGGCGGGGATGAACCGAGCAGTTGTTTGCTACGGTGCCCTGGTTTGTGACAATTTAGCATAAAATGGCTTTTCAGTATTTCGTTATGCTCTTTGGCCTTACAATGTAGGAGATGTTCAGAAGTTATAAGGAAACATACCGTGGCAGTTCTGATTGCAGCATTTTAACATATATGCATCGAACTCCCTAAGGCCATGTGACCAAACTGGTGACACGAATGACATGAGCTGCCGACCAATTGCTTTGTACATGTTTAGCAACGTTTCATTATATTTTCCCCAAGTGCTGCGGGCACGCAAGTCATTTGAAGATTTTGTTGCGGCTTTCTACTTTAGATACAATTTCGATGGCACGCGCCTTGAAGGTGAGAGTATTATCGGACATTACCCCTAAGATCTTTGTGTAACTGACAGTCGGTAGATCGTCTAAAACTTACGTCAAATGTTGCTTTCACTTCGTAAACAGGGTGGCTGTGGATTTTATCGATGACAATGCCAGAGATGAAGAAACTAGCTGTTTATTCTAGAAACTAACTCATCTATTTAAGGGTCAAGTCCTGTTGCCATTAGTCAGCATAGGAAATGATTGATTGTGATGATATGTAGAAATTAAACGGAATTGGGAATAGGACACCGCCTAGTGGTACCTCCTGTTTAATTCTTCTAGGTTTTTAGGTTTCGTTCCTAAATTGGACCGAAGTTTGACGAATATTCAGATAATTTGCGTTCCATCTTTGGTGATAAGGTCGAAGGAACGAATATTCTTTGTCTTGAAGTAGCGTGCCGTTGTTGACTGTGCCAAGATCTTTCGACAAGTCGAATGCCAAACACCGTCCCGTGGGGTTTTCCTGAAGAAATAATCGCCGGAGCTATAGCTGTTGTTTCGAGTTCTTATCTTATCTATGGTCATCCATAGATGAGTTTTGCTGTGAAATTAACTAATATCTCCTTAGTATATCCAGTTTTTTTTTCTCTCGTACTTGGCACTATCACAGGCGAAATTGCTGGTGAATTTGTTTATAACGCGGACGTGGCAAATGATGCCAATATTCGACACTCAATGGAACAGAGCTAAAAATACTAGGTGTTCGCTTATGATCTTTAAGTCCCTCGCTACATGAAATGATCACAACGTCAAATTTTAAATGGTTACAACGACATAGACATTATTATTACCATTTTTTGAAATGGTCATAAAATCAACTAATAAAATATTGACATTTGCGCCATTAACTGGAGTTTTTGGCCCATTTTGGGGCTTAACAGTACTGGTAACTTCCCATGGCCCATAAACTCGAGTTCATGGCGCAATGTGAAATGCTATATAATATTTTCTCAAGCGGCCTTTAGATCAACTAATGTGTTTCGCACGCCCAACTCCAAATTAAAAGCTTTGTGGAAAAAATAAGTCTAAGTTCGGGCGAAATCGTACATTATATTCCAGCTGTGTGCTCTCATAGCTACATATATATTAGAGTGGGTCAAATTGTAGGCATGGATTTTTTTCACCAGGAGTATAGCAAAACCGTAATCTACAGATGTTTCTAAGAAAAATTCTTGAAGACATCATAGCTCTAAGTCCGATTTCGAGTCCCCCACTTTTGCATAGATTTTGCCATCCCGGAGCAGGAGAGTAATGCGCAGTTCCGCTGCAAGGATATGCTGGTAGGATGACAATTTGTGGGAAGAACGCAACAAATTAAATGGGGTTACACTGAAGGGACAGCCCTTGGTAGGGAAAAATCCCGAGTCGCTCCAGTACATAGAACCGGCTGCCTTGGGAAGCGACGATGCTGTAAAAGCTGCTAACTCCATCCACCAAAATTTCACAGAAAAAGCTCTCTTGCATGACAAGTTAAAATGTATTGAATTTTATGGAGTTAGCAGCTTTTCATAATTTTGTTGGAGTTATTGTGATTCTGAACAATAAACACATACTTTTCTTTTACCACCATATGCAGAAATTGTCTCACACTTCACCATTATCAAAAATTCGGTTAAGGTTAAATGCGGAGCTTTTACCCCATCGTCGACTATCTCAATTTATGCACAACCTATGTGTTAATGGACGGAACTTCGTTGAGCTTAAACATGTAGATGCCGGCAATTGGTAAAGTATCGGGAGGAAAATATCGAGGTAAAGTATCGATACTTTACTCAGCACTTGGAAAAAACCATCGAGTACGAAATACTCGAGTATTTTTTGGAAAGTAATGCCTGCTATAGTGAGGGAGTGAAGTTTCTTAAAGAGCAGTAAATTTATTCCTTATAACCAAGACATTCACTGCCGATATGTTTTTCTGAAACTTGTATGGATTTTTATTTATTTTTTTTGAATTGGCGGCCGCCGTGGTGTGATGCTAGCATGCTTCGCCTACCACACCATATGCCCTGGGTTCACACCCGGGGCAAAGCAACATCAAAATTTTAGAAATAAGGTTTTCCAATTAGAAGCAAATTTTTCTAAGCGTGGTCGCCCCTCGGCAGTGTTTGGCAAGCGCTCCGAGTGTATTTCTACCAAGAAAAGCTCTCAGTGAAAAACTCATCTGCCTTGCAGATGCCGTTCGGAGTCGGCATAAAACAAGTAGGCCCCGTCCCGCCAATTTGTAGGTAAAATTAAAAGGAGCACGACGCAAATTGGAAGAGAAGCTCGGCCTTGAATCTCTTCGGAGGTTATTGCACCTTACATTTATTTCTTGTTATTTTTTGTATGGATTTTTTTTTATTACTTCGAATCGAAAAGCATTTTTTGAATAACAATGACTCAAAAATGGTAAATCGAACAAATAACATGGTGAACTTGTCACCACAACACGATAAATTATTAGGTTAACAATTTGCTACCAATTCCATATTTTCACATATTTTTATTGATCGTTTGAATCAAAATAACTTTCGATTCGTGTTAAATGGGGTTACGCTGAAAGGACGCCCTTTGATCGAGTCGCTCGAGTACATAAAACCTGCTACAGTAATCGTTTGGAACGATACTGCTCAGCTTTTCAAAGTTTTTTCTTCATAACAAAATTTTATAAAACGCAAATATTCCAAACGTCTTTTGATATTTGCCACATTTTAAGCGATTTATTGACTTTTGAAAGAAATTAATTAATTATTGCTGAACTGCTAGGCTAGGCTCAGCTATGTTGTACTTCAACTAAAAATAAATTGCCTAGCTACGGTGTGGTTATCACTAAAGAGTTATGCTATGGCGCCAATAACATAATACATTGATTTCGATAAGGTTGATTGCAACAGCTGTTTTATACGGAGTTTGCCAGAGCTATAAAATACATACTTATTCCGAAATTTTCTGCTTATCTTTGGTCTATTCATTAACGAGGAAAGTTTAAAGCTAAGAATAAAGTTTGATGTCACAACTCAATGCATTTGCATGTGTCACACTTTCATTGCAAACAATAAAAAACATTTTTTTTTGTAAATCACAATTATAAATATTTATTTGTAAATAACACAAAAAGAAATACCGCCATTTCCATTGCTGATGGGTATATCATCATATCGCACCTTCAATATTTCATGAATCCATCTAAAAATCTTTCAGTATACAAATTTATGGCCGTAAAATGACTCAAATCATCCAGATTATGTGTGAACACCGCACAAAGTCGTCCCTTCACACGCCCGGTGCCCCAAAATCTCCAGCAACAGAAATCATTGGTTCTTTCAAAAGTCCTACTTCATTCAAACGTTGAGCCTTAGATTCACTTAAAGTTAAGGTTCTAGATTGGAGTACATTCGATTCATCCCATTTGCTGCAGTTTTTCCAACCCCATCCCCTAACTTGCATTCGATCGCCCATTTTGAAATTGCAACCATATTTATTGTGTGTACTGTTTGTTTCTTGTCAAACGATGAACACAATATAAACACAGCAATATCCTGATCGCTTGGTTCGCTAAATGGATACTGTACACTCTCCACATCTTTACTTTGTCCATGCTCGATATCACGTAAATTCGTCACACCAGCTACAACAGAGAACAACTTCCAATCTGGCTTTGCCCCGCATTGTGCAGCCGTAACCACTATCCGCATAGTGACTAGTGAACCAACGCAATTATATATCCTGTTGTAATGTATTGACACTAAATGAGGATTATACTTTATATTCGAATTACTGCCACCTATTATGCGATATTCTGAATTCGTGTTAGTCAAAAGGTGGCTGACCATAACAAACAAGAGAGCGAAATAATTGCAAAACTTCATATTAGTTGAAGACTATTTTCACCACTTTTTAAGTATAAACTACACCAAGATCAATTTTGTGGGCGCTATTTATACATAGTTGGGTCGTGTGACTAAAAATAAGCAAAAACATTTTGTTCTAGATTCCAGGAATCTGAACAATAAAAACACTTCCTCATTTGAATTAAAGCATTTCATAGAACGGAAAGTTTTTATTTTTTTTTATTCAACCCATTTAACCTTGAGTGAATTTTTGGTTAGAAGTGCCTAATTAAAATTTCAATGCCCTTAATGATGAAAAATACAAAATATTTATACAGCTTTTTAAAATACATTTCTATCAGTGGCGTAGTGAGGTTTTCTTTCGCCCGTGGCAAAATATTTTTTGTATTATAAAATTCAACCGAGTTCTTACAATTTCTTTCTAAGTCGTTATCAACATTATCTTTGTTTACAAATTTCCAACGTCTAAGAGAAATCAAAATTTAGAATTAAGGTCATTTAGTCGTGTAAATCTTGTACATATTTCTTATTGGAGACGATCGAGAGCACTATTCATAACGCGAGAAATTTCACATTCTACGGAAAGATCAACATCTCTAGCCGCTTCTCCGGGCATTTTGCAGCGCCTTTGCGTGACCGTACATTACATTCATATGGAAATTCCTAAATTTATCTTGTCCTCATTTCAAATGTCTTAAAAATTTAAATTTAAAATCTCAGCATTTTATATGGTCATCACTGTCGTTAGAGTACTATATAAACATCGAATTTCGCATTCTATGGTTTCCGACAAAAACAAAAAAAATATATATACACCGATAATGTTAATATGCCGGTACTTGGGTTAATTTGACGTCCACAAAAAATAGATCTTCCTTTAGTATAAAGTATAAAGTAGAGTATAAACGAATAAAAAAACCAGACTCGTAGGTAAGAATTCGGTGTACATACTTTTTTCATATTTATTTAATTTATTAGTACTTAATTAGTTCGCGAATAATTATAATTAAAGAAAAATTAGAGTGTCCTTAGAATTATTTTCATGAATTTTAAAAAAATACAGGAATAGAAAGCGACCTATCAAAAAATCGCCGCTAGGTGGCGCAAGGATCGAGATATTTACAAAAATCGTATTTGTGGTCCGATTTGGCTCATATTTGGAACACATAATACATACAGGAATAGAAAGCGACCTATCAGAAAATCGCCGCTAGGTGGCGCAAGGATCGAGATATTCACAAAAATCGTATTTGTGGTCCGATTTGGCTCATATTTGGAACGCATAATACATTCAAGAATAGAAAGCGACCTATGAAAAAAATCGCCGCTAGGTGGCGCAAAGATCGAGATATTGAAAAAATCGTATTTGTGTTCCGATTTGGTTCATACTTGGAACACATAATACATACATGAATAGAAAGCGACCTATGATGTCCGATTTGGCTCATATTTGGAACAAATATTACATAGAGTCCGGTGGAAGTGACATCAAAATATTTGGAGTTGGCGGAGGGACAAGCATACGTGGCGCAGAGTCGAGTAAAGTCTTTGGAAGGAGTTATGTATTGAGGACTTAGATTGTAACAAATTGTCAGGAAAGAGTCCTTGTAATAATGAGTCACTAAATGAACTAAGTAGAATGAGTAATAATAAGCAATTAAATAAAGACTAAAAACTTGAAAATAAAATAATTAAAAAAAAATTTTAAGTTGAAGGGTTTTATTGAAAACAATAGTTTACATGAAGTAATAATAATACTAAAAGCTACAAAATAATTAGGTATATCCTAGGTACTAGTCATCACACTCCTCATCAATCTATGGCGTTGATCAGAAATTGAATAAAAGCGTTGGACGCGTGAAATTTCTATTGATAGTCATATATAAGACCAACTGAACCTTAGTCAGGTTATGCTACGCCTCACATTTTCTGAAATTTCACGCGCCCAACGCTTTTATTTAATTGTCTGATCAACGTCCTAGATTGATGAGGAATGTGATGACTAGTACCTAGGACCTACCTAATTATTTTCTAGCTTTTCGTATTATTATTACTTCATGTAAGTATGGTTTTCAATAAAACTGTTTAACTTAAACATTTTTTAAATTATTTTATTTCAAAATATATATATCTACATCTTGACTTAGTAAATGAATAAGAAAGAAGGTGATTCATGTAAATTATTAGGAACTTAAAGTAAAAATTCATAAGATCTATAATAATAAGTAGGTCTTATGAAAAATAATAAAAAAATAGAAATTGAGCTTTGAAATTAGCATAGTCATAATACAATGAGTGTATTCGAATTAGAGTTCTATGCATACATGTGTAAAATAGTCTAAAGATTAGAAATAATTTAATTCATTCTTATATTGGGACATGTGAGGTCACGTGTAACCCACCGCTCTAACCTCACTCAACGCCTATAGTCTGTCTTACTATTCCCGCGCTCAATGATATTAAGTCACAAATCATAACTACAATAACAAACAAATTACCAGCCAAAGAAAAATAAATTAAAACATGAATTTCGTGAGAGGAATTAAAACCTTTATTTTCCTAAATGTATGCATTTGTTGGTGTTTGCCTATCGCTATCTAATTCGATCACTCGTTTGCATATGTGCATACATGCGTATATATGTATACATATATGTATCCATATATGCCTAATTTAATAAAGTTTATTTAGCTGCGGAAAGCGTCAAACAATAACACACCATTGCGGGGAGGCCTTCGACGCTTTATTGAATATGCGCAAATAAAATTTAGATCACAATGTATGTAAGTTTGAATAATAACATAACTCAATTTAACATGGGTTAATATTATACTCAGCTGGGCAGGGCTCACAGAGTATATTAATTTTGTTCGCATAACGGTACCTCGTGGTACGGTATAAAGTAATCGAGATAGCTATAGACTTCCATATATCAAATGTTCTGGGCGAAAAAAGAAATTGATTTAGCCATGTCCGTCCGTCACGATAACTTGAGTAAATCTTGAGGTATCTTAATGAAATTTGGTATGTAGGTATGTAGTTCCTGGGCACTCATCTCAGACCGCTATTTAAAATGAACGAAATCGGACTATAACCACGCCCACTTTTTCGATATCGAATATTTAGAAAACCCGGAAAGTGCGATAATTCATTACCAAAGATTGATAAAGCGATGAAACTTGGTAGGTGGGTTGATCTTATGACGCAGATAGAAAATTAGTAAAATTTTGGACAATGGGCGTGGCACCGCCCACTGTTAAAAGAAGGAATTAAAAGTTTTGCAAGCTGTAATTTGGCAGCTGAGTATGTAATGTTCGGTTACACCCGAACTAAGCCTTCCTTACTTGTTTATGAATAAATTTTTTTTGCTTAAAGTGGCATATGTATTTTTGTGTGTGCAACTCTGCATAAGACCAATGTAAGTATGTGCATGCAAACATATGTATGTATATATGTACAAGTATAGACAAATGAGTCGTTTCAGTTGCTTTTTTTTAACTGTCTAACTCTAAATCAAATTTTTTTTTGCAAACTCTCATACTCACTTGTAAATATGTATATGGGGTATTCCATCCCATTTCGACCAATTTTGAATCCGACCCCTTTAGAATTGGCTGAGAGTTTTTCTTCTTTTTCTAGCTTACGAAAGACGTTTTTCAGAATCTTTTTTTTTAATTTGTTTTTAAATGTACTTTTCGGAAAAAATTCAAAAAAATGTTTAAAGTTTTTTTTTGTAATTTTTCAGTTTGTCGAGATTTTTCGAATTTCGCCCTTTTTTTCTCATAAAAAACTTCAATCTATTCTGCAATCATCTCCACTAATCCCGGAGTGGGCCGAGATTTGTGTTTGTATTTAATTGAAAAACAAAAACTTAAAAATTTTTTTGGTATTTTTTCCGAAAAGTACATTTAAAAACATATTTAAAAAAAAAGATCCCAAACGGTAAATTTTTGAAAAAGTTATAGCATTTTGACAACAAAAACTGTGTTTTTTTCTTTAAATTCATAACTTTTTGTGAGTTGGATGAAAAAATTTGAAAAATTCTGAAAAACGTCTTTCGTAAGCTAGAAAAGAAGAAAACTTTCAGCCAATTCTAAAGGGGTCGGTCGAAATGGGATGGAATACCCCATATATATGTAAGAATATTGTTTAAAATGTAAGTTAATGACCGCAAGTAAGATCAGCTTTTGAGGTAGTGTGAGGAGGTAGGTTAGTAATTTAGCACACAAAATATATTGTTAGTTATTATCTACTTTCATAGGGATTTGTTAGCTTTGTTAGTTTAAGTTTTTTTCTTTTATTTCAGCTTAGCATTAGATAGTTATTATGACCTGATTTGTAATAAAGATTTATCTAATATGACTATGTAAAATGTAATCTTTGGTTATTTCTCGAAGGGTAGTGTTGAAGTTTTGAGGCTCTAACAACAACACACGAGCCATGGCAGAGTGGGTGAAGAGCTGCCAACACATACATAGGTTCGCTGCAAAAGGGTAAGCGATCGTAGTGGTGTATGGAAAAGTAAGTACGGGTCGTGAGATGGTGTTTCTTCTGTTGATAGTGTGCAAATATTATTCATCTTGTTAGAGCCAAGACCGAAGTGAAGGTAGTTTGATTTGTGGTTGTGTTTATGTAAACCCTCTTAAGACTCCAGCTCCGGCCTACATGCGAGTGCACACGCACGCAGCAGACAAGCGATGCAAGCTCCTTCACAACTGCTGGACTACGGTCACATAACACCTTATTTCACATTTACTATATCAATATTTCGCAAAAAGACTTCGCTTCTTCTATTGCTTCTTCACAGAGAGTGTCTCGGATTTTGGATAGTTCAGTTGCTAATGTCTTAAGATCATGATATCTACGCTTCTCTAAATTGATCCCGGATCTTGTAATCTGAGCGGCACACGATCAATCCTTTAGTATATTTTGCAACAGAATTGTAGCCTCGCTTCTGGTGTCACTTGTGGTGTCTGCTAATTGTTCTAAGAGTTCTACTACATTCTCTAGCCCATCGACGATAACGCTAATCGCTTGTATTCTGGCGCTCCATTGTGTTTCATATTCACGTTTAACCGCCGTGGTGTGATGGTAGCGTGCTCCGCTTACCACACCGTATGCCCTGGGTTCACACCCCGGGAAAAGCAACATCAAAAAATGTTAGAAATAAGGTTTTTCAATTAGAAGAAAATTATTATAAGCGGGGTCGCCCCTCGGGAGTATTTGGCAAGCGCTCCGAGTGTATTTTCTGCCATGAAAAGCTCGCAGTGAAAACTCATCTGCCTTGCAGATGCCGTTCGATGTCGGCATAAAACATGTAGGTCCCGTCCGGCCAATTTGTAGGGAAAATCAAGAGGAGAACGACGCAGATTGGAAGAGAAACTCGGCCTTAGATCTCCTCGAAGGTTATCGCGCCTTACATTTATTTTTTATTATTTTTTTAATAATTCCCGTCGTAACGTTTAACGTGAGAAAAAAAAATGCTTTCAATTATTCCAAAACATGTCGCAACGATTGGATCTCGTTTAGCTGCATTACACTTAACTATGCATAATACTTCGAAAGACGTGATCGGTGCGGTATTGAAGCGTTACACTTTTAAATGATACGAAAGGGTTGCGTAGTGATCAACCAGCGATGTAATTATTGGCAGGTATGCAAGCGTTGCCAGTTATTGAGAGAAAAGTGCGACAAAGAGATGTCGCGCACTAATCTTACATACTACAGTCGCCCCCGCTATTATCCTTTAAAAATAGTAATAGACATTAACGCCCCGATTCTGAGCGTTACCGATAAAATAGTACCCAGAACATTATGTAATCGAATATCGTTACCAATTCTTTTATCCGCGATTCTGGCCCAAGTGGTAACACTGTCATCACCGAAAAACTCACCATGTTTGTGGAGAAATTTGAAAGGTAGTTTTCTTCGCTTTTAAGGTTGCCAATTTGGTCCATTTGGACCAAAATGGTCCTTCCAACCCCATTTGGTCCGCTGGTCCCTTTTCTTCAATTTTGGTCCTTTTAGGCAGTAGCCACGATTAATACTTTTCTTTCTTTTTCACTCTGGTAAAAATTTACAATATTGCCCAAAAATTCGCCACACTTTCATTAGCCCCCATATAATTTTGAATTTACTTCAATGGAACTCTCACCATAAAAATTGCTCAGTCAATAAAATGTACCAGAACAATAACATTTCACCTAGGATATAATTTATGCCAGTCGTTAAAAAGAAAAGTGTTGGCAAACACATTGTCGTTAATTGTTTATGAAATAACGACTAATAAAAAAACTCTTCTTTTATAATAATATTAAAAACGGCTAGATATTTTGATCGGTTATATAACACTATGCAAAATATATGAAAATAAAATTGCTTCTCGCCTAGCATAGCTTATAGCGAGCACTCTACCGTGAGTCTAACGCTTTCAAAACTTATACAAAGAAATTCTAGGCGTTACTTCTCCTTTGGCACGTTGATATTTAAATCTTTCTCACCCAGCTCAATGAGTTCAAGAATTCCAGGACTATTGTGGTGTTAAGCCACGCAAGGTAATTGAAACTAAATATATTGGCACAAGAAATATTTTAACTCGAAGACAGAAGGAAGCAAACGCATAAGATACTTGATTTAGGAAGAAATATTTTGTATAAATTATTGCCGTAGCTGCTAGCAGAACCCGAGGCCTGGGATCAAAACTCACACTTACTGAATCTGGGCTCTGATATGAAGTTAAACGTTAGGGAAAAAGTAGCATCTATAAAAATAGTACTAACAAAATTGCCTAGTTTCATTTATGATTTACTGAGTTTTCCTCATACATAGTTCGGCAACACTCGAACGCAAATTTGAACCGTGTCTTACTAAAATCTAACTTGCACTCCACATTTTATTTCATTGCAATCAACAACATAATGCTAGAACCAAGAGCTTTGTGACCAAAACTAGGTTCACAATGTTTGGTTGGTGAAAGACATAGATTTTTGCCTATGTCAAAATATAGTACCATTTTTGGTTGCATGCACATATATTTGTTTCTTCAGCATGAATTAAAGGCAAGTCTTCACTATGTTTAGTAAATTTTATATGGAAACATCCTAAAATTTTGTATTTATATTAATAAAATAAAACAAAATTGTTACTTTTTTCGATGAGTTTTGGTCCCCAATGAAACATGGTGTGGCAAACGTATTCGCTTTACCGAAATGTCTCACTTTTAGATACGAGGTTAACGAAGAAACGGTACGATGTGTATGATGCATATTTTGCATGATAAGCTTCTACATAGGTATATTGTAATTTATTGTGTGAAAGTACATAATGTAAACAAATATGTATAGCAAGAGGCAACACTGTTTTTTAAACGGTTTTATTTAGCATGAGTTGACAGGCAGGCCGCAGGCACGGTCGCACGGCCGTTGTGAACGAATTTGTAATTGAAATTTAAGTAACTTCCGATAAGCTACAAGCTTGAAACTTGGAATATAGTTCAGAACCCGATGACAATGCAATAATAAGAAAAAATCGCCGCTAGGTGGCGCAAGGATCGAGATATTCCGTAAAATTCGCATTTGTGGTCCGATTTGGCTCATATTTGGGAACACATACTACATGCAAGAATAGAAGCGACCTGTGAAAAAAATCGCCGCTAGGTGGCGCATGGATCGAGATAATTCACAAAAAATGGTATTTGTGGTCCGATTTGGCTCATATTTGGACCACAAATATAAAAAAGAAGCGACTTATGAAAAAAAAATCGCCGCTAGCGTGGCGCAAGGATCGAGATTTTCACAAAAATCGTATTTGTGGTCCGATTTGATTTGGCTCATATTTGGAACACATAATACATACATGAATAGAAAGCGACCTATGATGCCCGATTTGGCTCATATTGGAACAAATATTGCATACAGTCAGTAGAAGTGACATCAAAATATTTTGGAGTTGGAGAGGGGACAAGCATACGTGGCGCAGAGTCGAGTAAAGTCTTTGGCAGGATTATGTATTGAGACTTAGGTTGTAACAAATTGTCAGGAAAGAGTCCTTGTAATAATGAGTCACTAAATGAACTAAATAGAATGAGAAATAATAGGCAATTAAATAAAGACTAAAATTGAAAATAAAATAATATTTTATGTATGTTTGTTTAATGGTGTGTTCAGTTTATACTTATATTAAGAATTCATGCTAAACACCGGCTTATAATAATTGAATTTCAATTATATGTTTTCTAAGAGAACTGTTATACGAAAAAGCTAGAAAATTAATTAGGTAGTCCTAGGTACTAGTCATCACACTCTATCAATCTAGGCCGTTGATCAGACAATTAAATAAAACGTTGGATGCGTTATATTTCTATTGATAGTCATAAGTAAAACCAACTGAACCTTAATCAGGTTATGCTACGCCTCACATTTTTAGAAATTTCACGCGCCAACGCTTTTATTTAATTGTCTGATCAACGCCCTAGATTGATAAGGAGTGTGATGACTAGTATCTAGGACCTACTAATTATTTTCTAGCTTTTCGTATTATTATTATTTCATGTAAGTATTGTTTTCAATAAAACCAGTTTAACTTAAAATATTATTATTTACTATTACTTTACTTATTTTGCGCTTACAATTGTTATTTTTCAGTTTTGCCTTTTCTAAACAACAGCTGTTATGCGGTTATTTCGATATAACCATCTACTTTTGTGGGTGAAAAATTATCCGGTTGCTTCGCGGAAGAATACCAAAAGAGTGTAAAAGGTGCCACATGATTTCGTTACCGTGGTGAAGAATGTTGTTACCACACTAGAATCGGGCTTAAATATCGTCTATTCTTCAATTGTTTCTCGATCAACTGTTGACAAATCTTTTCGTACCGTATTCGCTGAATTATATAATCGTCGATATATTGTATTAGTAATGTATTTGTTTCATTACTTATCAAGAATGCCTTGAATTGGAAAGATAATAACTCAGCCAATATACACAAAAAATTTATGCTTACATTAAATTTATAACATACCAATTTTAATATTTAAAACATTTCAATTTTAATCTAATCAGAGCGCGATGATGAGGATGCTAAACTGAACTGGTTGGAAAGATTAATTCAAATGTTATTGTTTTGGCTATTTCCCTAGTATATTGCCAGACTTGCACAACCTATGCCGCTCAACATAGAAAAATGTAAATCCCTGTGTTTTTCACGTGGGAACATACAGCCAGCTTTCTACACAATTAATGGCCAAACTCTGGAAGGCGTTGATGTTTTTGTCGACTTGGCAGTTACAATGAATTGCAAACTTAGTTTCAACCCTCATATTAATGCCACAGTCAATAAAGCGAGAGGAGTTTTAGCTATTTGTGAAAAGATGGGCAAAGAGTTTAGTGATCCTTACGTTACAAAAACCCTTTTTACATCATGGTGAGGCCGATATTAGAATATGGATCGATAATTTGGAG
The DNA here is from genome assembly GCA_029619165.1 of Eurosta solidaginis. Classification (NCBI taxonomy): domain Eukaryota; kingdom Metazoa; phylum Arthropoda; class Insecta; order Diptera; family Tephritidae; genus Eurosta; species Eurosta solidaginis. The sequence goes on from JARSSU010022818.1 coordinate 25,345, forward strand.
TCCGCGTTATCAAGTTCAAGTGGATATACTAGAATCAATCAAAAACAGTTTTTTCGTCTTGAGAAATCTTCCAATGGGACTCTCCGTATAACCTCGCCTTACACTAATCGATTAAAACTAATAAACCTTCTACCGTGCAGTCGAAGAGAAATGCTAGGTGTACATTTGTGGCTAGACTTTAAATGGATCCATTTCAAGCCCATTTCTTTTGAACGAAGTAAACTTGAATGTCCATGCCGAGTTTCAAGGCATTATAACCTATAATTCTTAAACACTGCAGAAGCAATTCCAACTACACGAACCTTTTCTATGTTTGTGTGAAGATTATAACTCTCACTCGAGAATAATTGATGTTCTGACTCGATCTTTGCCATAAAAAATACGGTTCCATCTTCTCTAATAATTAGAAAATTATATTTGAAGGGCTCAGAACCAAAAGGATCCAAGTGACATTTTTTTAAATTGAGTTATACACATATTGTATATTTAATATATATATATATGACATGCGATCCAAGCCATTTTGGACATTTTAGTTTATTTTTATTATTTGCCAGGCCAAAAACGTACTAAATTTTATTGCATTAATGATTGGAGCCAAATGGATCTAAGTACGCTCCTCCAAGCAATAAAATTAACTGCTCGGCCAAAAGAACATGCAGAATTTTTTCAAGTATGCAGTTTGTAGCCCATTTAATTTTTAGTATAATAAAGTGATAAACTTAAGTTCGTAGGAAGTCTCGCTGATTTGAAGAGGTAAAGAAGCTCTCCCCTCTCTCGTCTGTGCCGCAGAATTGGGTTCAATACTGTGACTAATGTAAAAGCAGGCTTACATGAAAATACATCATCGGTGGTTCACAGCCCAAATCGTCCACCATGAAAATTGCAAATTTCAATAAGAACTACTTCTTTTGAAAAGATAGAATGGTTTATAAAACAAAATATTATGATAGTGAATAAAGGTTTGCAAAATTACACGATTTTGTTGCTGAAAAAGCGCCAAAAAAAATGTTTGGGGTCCCTGTAAAAAGGACAGCCTACAAAACCGATTTAAATTATCCTTTTTTAGTTTCTTTCCGGTTTGTTCTAAGATCCAAAAGGTCTAAGTGCGCTTGGATCCAGAAAAAAAATTGCCAAAAAATCAGCGAGACATTCCTACGAACTTAAGTTAAAACTTTATTATACTAAAATTAAACGGCTACAGACTACATACTCGACAAAATTCTACATGTTCTTTTGGCCGAGCAATCAACGTTCGAAATTGTATTGCAATAATTTTTGGAATTTTTGCAATAATTTTGGCAATTTATAGTTATTTTCCATCTGCAGTAAACATCCTTTGAATTTGTTGACTAAGCTGCATTCATTTAGACAGAATAATTTCAAACGCATTACCCAGAATTTACAATAAGTATTACAATTAACTTAATTATCTCAATTCAACGTCGCTGTACTTAGATCCTTTGTGTTCTAAGCCTTCATTTATACGATCGCGGGTTCGAAGCGATATTCACAACACTGCGACATCTGTTGCAGAATGAATGTTAAAATTGACTTGTTTGATGGCAATGCTGCCAGTAGTGTCATATTTTTATTGACAATTTTTCCCGCGCTCTGGGATGTATTAACAATTTTTGTTGTTATATCGGCCTACTGATTTGTAAGATCGCCGTTTCTATTTTATCATTATTATTGTTATGATAAATTTTTTCTTAATGAAAAAATTATAAATTAGTCATTTGAAGATTTTGTTGCGGCTTTCTACTTTAGATACAATTTCGATGGCATGCGCCTTGAAGGTGAGAGTATTATCGGACATTACCCCTAAGATCTTTGTTTAACTGATAGTCGGTAGACGTCTATATTTACGTCATATGTTGCTTTCACTTCGTTAACAGGGTGGAGTTTTGCTGTGAATTACTAATATCTCCTTAGTATCTCCAGTTTTTTTGTCTCTCGTATTCTTGGCACTATCACAGACGAAATTGTTTGTGACTTTGTTTATAACGCGGACGTGGCAAATGATGCCAATATTCGAAACTCAATGGAACAGAACTAAAAATACTAGGGTGTTGTTGAGCAGTGCTTCGCCCCATCCATTAGGTGCGACCAATCAGAAATTGTCTTCAGAGGATATTGAACGGGAGTGCAAGAAACTGCAGGTTTCAACAGGGGTGGACCATAATGAGAGGGATGTTACAGACGTTGGTTGCACATTACAACTAAAGAGATGGTTAGTGTCATGTGGGACACATTGCAAGCGGGGCATGCATTTGTATGTCATGCGGATTGATTCTGGATAGGTAAGAGTTTAACCTGTTACAGTATCCAGATTGAAGTTAAGCTAGAGTGACTCGCGTTGGGGATTATGCGTTCCTCTTCCGCAAGTTGTGGATACTGTTCTTTGAGTACTGGATTCACCGGGCAATTCCTGGCATAAAGGTCCGACGCCTGTTTGGAGAGCTCGCGGAGAACCTGCTTATCTTTTTTGGCTTCATACGGCTGAGTTTTAAGGTGCCGTATCCTCATAGTGCTTACGATATGACTCCTTAAGCCCCTGGGCGGTGTTGGCTCATCAATAAGATGTCTGTTGGGATGCCCAGTTTTCTTGGCGACCATATCGGGACGCGCAGCATGCAATGGCTGGCCAAATGCTTTGTAAGTGGTAATGAGCGTTTATTTATCTTTTCCCCAAGTACTGCCAGCAAGAGATTTGAGGATTTATATGGATCTTGATTTTCGGTACAATTGCGGCTGCATGCTCACCAAAATGTAGATCCTGATCAAGTCACATCCAAGATTTTGGGGTGTAAGGCAGTCGGTAGCATAGTGCCATGATGTGGACGTTCAAATGATCAACATTTGGGACGTCCATGTTGTACATAAGGTCGCCGATGATTTAGTCGGTGAATAATGTCAGGTTTTGCGAGGTGAAGTAACAGGAAAGATCAGGGGGTAGCCCGTTTATTTTGTTACAAAGCTCATCGATCTGTGGGCCCGGAACTGTGGCCATTATTGTGCACTCATCAGTGTAGGAAACGATAGTAACTCCTTCTGGTGGCGAAGGTAGCTTTGATGTGCAGAAAATTAAACAAAAGTGGTGATAGGACACCACCCTGTGCACCCACTTGTTTAATTATTCTTGGTTTATGTTGCGTTTCTAAATAGCAGAACGTCTTTTCTTCTATTTGATCGCCAACATCTCACCTCTGCTGTCTGCCTGCAAGTCTGAATGCATAGGTCGTGATTGGCATTGAAATCACCTAGATAATGCGATTATCGCCAGTGAGTAAGGCGCTAATATAGCGCGGTATCCACTGGGCAGCAGGTGGCAGAAGGGATGTATATGTTTATGATTTCTAGGTTTGCATCGCCTGACCGGACAGATAAGCAGTGACGTTCTAGGACATGGACCCCTGCGGCCGATGTCGGAATCAAATATATGATATTGGACTGAGAGGTGTATGATAAACGCGAGACCGCCTACATTTCCGCTCTCGCGATCTTTTCTGTGGACATTATACCCAGAACAGGTCTGCAGAGCAGATCTTGCTGTGAGCTTGGTCCTTGAATCGCAACAATGCTTCATGAAATCGACTATCTGCGTGATCTTGCCAGTTAATCCATTACATTTAACTGCAGAATCTGAAGTGCAGCGGGGTATAAGTCGTCACTCTGGAAGTAAGTGACGGTGACTAGCCTGAGTTGTGTAAGGCTAGACGCAAGTGCTGTTGTGGGCCATGGGACTGGACGTCCCTGGGTAAGCATGGGGAACCCGGTGTATTTGGATTTGCGGCCTGGCAACATGGCGCAATGAAGCCCGTCCCATCCCATCCCATCCCTTGCACGCGACACACTGACGAGTATGACCGTCCTAAAAGATTATTTTCCGGCAACGCAGCAAAACCATTTCTCAGGACCGGGTCAGGAAACGGACCCGGATTGAGTTCGATACCTTCCCGGGGCAAGAGAGTATGGCGCAGTCCCGCTGCAAGAGCTGCTGGGATGATGACAATTTGTGGGAGTTCACAACAAATTAAATGGGGTTACACTGAAATGACAGCCTTGGTCGGGAAAAAATTCCGAATCGCTCCGGTGCATAGAACGACTGCCTCGGAAGCACAGGATCTTATACGGTGATTCCGATTAGTTGGCGTAGATTGCAGGATCCCGCTTTTTAGTTTCCTCTAGTTGTGTTTCTATGAATTCACCGATCATATCGGAGACGTGTAGCATACGGACGTCAGTGTAAACCATTGAATTTGATCCGCTGAAGTTTTTATCCCCCCATGGATGGAATGTCTTTTAGCTATAAGAACAAAATCAGTGCTAAATCTTGAAGAATGATTTTGAAATTACTTTAAACTTTAATTTCGAAGTCTCTTGTACTGTCTTGGTCAGAAACTCGGAATTCATCGTATGCGAATGATAAAATAAACAGAAGGGAAAATCAAACTTTGTTGTTTTTGTACTTATTATGTGAAAAGACATTATCACTCATAGATTTGTTTTTACTCTGCGTACCTCAATTTAAGTAAACTCAATACAAACACTTCAAATCCTGCGTGTCATTAAATATTCATTATAGCAGTAAATACGAATTTTTATGGCGTCTTTGATAGCAACAAGTTACTGCGTGCTTGAAATTAGGCGTCGATTTAGTGTTTTGAGCATATGGCTGAGGACTTTCGTTGAATTATTGTATGTATGTATGTATGGATGTATAGAATGTTATGTTTATTATTCTATATTTATTACTCAAATAAAACTAAAACTAAAAACTAAAAAGACATTGTCTATCTAAAAGGGAAAGTCCCAAATATATCTGCGTTGATATTCAAGGTATTATTAGACGTTGGCTGTAGTTGCTAAAACTCAGCTGTTCTATGATGTTGCCACATATTGTAGCAGTGCTCGATTTGGGTAGTCACTACACCACCCCCTTTCCAGATAATCCGCCTATGTGCTGGCATCAATACTTGTGGCTTGTGTTATGCTGCTAGTTCATCTCTTGGGAAATAAGCTGGTTTACCCATGCTGTGACGTTTGTATTGGTCGAACGGTCTCGAAATGCCGTCGTAGTTTTCGTAAAAAATTATGTTGGTCCACGGGACCCTCCCCGTCCGAGTCCATTATCGATGATAGCTTTGCTTTTTAAATCCACCACCGTAGTGTCTTAGGAAATTCGCACCTATTATAGGATGCGCAACGTCGGCGATTATGAAACACACTTAAATGACCGTTCGTAGGCCGAGATCTAATGTTATCTGCCTTTTGCCGAATGTATTAATTGTAGTATTGTTCGCAGCAACCAGTTTCATTGCGTTTGGTTGCATATTCTCACCAGTAAGTTTGGGTGCAACCGAAACTTCGGCGCCCGTGAGGATGAGAAATTTCATTGAATACGTTCTGTCTTAAATGTAAAGGCGGCTGGAGTCATATCCTCCTCCGACATAGCCGCTTTGTACGGAGAGCTGATTAGTTTTCCGAAAGCTTTGGTGTGAAAGCGCATGGTGGCCGACACTGTACTGCGTTCTTGCCGAAAAATATGATGATACCAACAGATATCGCGGTTTGTATCCCGTGTCGTCCTTACTGCGTGAGCTAGTCGGTCGTGCTTGTTGCCGAGGCGCTCCGATCGTTGCTGTTTATACGTTACTTCCCACATCTCTAAAACGATATAGCCTATTCACCAACTCTGACATGGCTGCTGTTACATCTTAACTTTGTTTGCAATGGGTGGCGAGGAAACAATGTCGCTGGCATGTGCCAGTACAGCTGAATCGATTTCGGCAACGACCGTAAAATATTTGTTGTACTATTCTGTTGTCGTCGGGGTCACCACGTATAGAATGTTATGTTAATTATTCTATATTTATATAACTCAAATAAAACTAAAACTAAAAACTAAAAAGAACAATGTCTTATCTTAAAAGGGAAAGTCCCAAATATTATATGCGTTGAAATTCAAAGTATTATTAGACGTTGGCTGTAGTTGCTAAAACTCAGCTGTTCTATGATGTTGCCACATATTGTGGCAGGGCTCGATTTGGGTAGTCACTACAGATGTAGATGTAGATGTAAAGCACGCAGTCACTTACAAGAAAATTCGAAGTAGTATGTTTGACTAAATTTGACAGCACACTAATGCGGGATATGCCATAAGTACCTGCATACATACATATGGGAGTATTGCATCCCATTTCCACAATTCTGAACCCGACCCCTTAGAATTGGCTGAAAGTTTTTCTTCTTTTTCTAGCTACGAAAGACGTTTTCAGAAGTTTTTCAATTTTTTCATCCAACTCAAAAAACTTATGAATTTTTAAAAAAACACCGTTTTGTTTTCCAAAATGCTAACACTTTTGAAAAATTTACCGTTTGGGATTTTTTTATACTCAGTTGAGCAGAGCTCACAGAGTATATTAAGTTTGATTGGATAACGGTTGGTTGTACATATATAAAGGAATCGAGATAGATATAGACTTCCATATATCAAAATAATCAGGATCGAAAAAAAATTTGATTGAGCCATGTCCGTCCGTCCGTCCGTCCGTCCGTTAACACGATAACTTGAGTAAACTTTGAGGTATCTTGATGAAATTTGGTATGTAGGTTCCTGAGCACTCATCTCAGATCGCTATTTAAAATGAACGATATCGGACTATAACCACGCCCACTTTTTCGATATCGAAAATTTCGAAAAACCGAAAAAGTGCGATAATTCATTACAAAAGACCGATAAAGCGACGAAACTTGGTAGATAAGTTGAACTTATGACGCAAAATAGAAAATTAGTAAAATTTTGGACAATGGGCGTGGCACCGCCCACTTTTAAAAGAAGGTAATTTAAAATTTTGCAAGCTGTAATTTGGCAGTCGTTGAAGATATCATGATGAAATTTGGCAGGAACGTTACTCTTATTACTATATGTACGCTTAATAAAAATTAGCAAAATCGGAGAAGGACCACGCCCACTTTTAAAAAAAAATTTTTTTTAAAGTAAAATTTTAACAAAAAATTTAATATCTTTACAGTATATAAGTAAATTATGTCAAGATTCAACTCCAGTAATGATATGGTGCAACAAAATACAAAAATAAAAGAAAATTTAAAAATGGGCGTGGCTCCGCCCTTTTTCATTTAATTTGTCTAGGATACTTTTAACGCCATAAGTCGAACAAAAATTAACCAATCCTTTTGAAATTTGGTAGGGGCATAGATTTTATGGCGTTAACTGTTTTCTGTGAAAATGGGCGAAATCGGTTGATGTCACGCCCAGTTTTTATACACAGTCGTCCGTCTGTCCTTCCGCATGGCCGTTAACACGATAACTTGAGCAAAAATCGATATATCTTTACTAAACTCAGTTCACGTACTTATCTGAACTCACTTTATCTTGGTATGAAAAATGAACGAAATCCGACTATGACCACGCCCACTTTTTCGATATCGAAAATTACGAAAAATGAAAAAAATGCCATAATTCTATACCAAATACGAAAAAAGGGATGAAATATGGTAAGGTAATTGGATTGTTTTATTGACGCGAAATATAACTTTAGAAAAAACTTTATAAAATGGTTGTGACACCTACCATATTAAGTAGAAGAAAATGAAAAAGTTCTGCAGGGCGAAATAAAAAACCCTTAAAATCTTGGCAGGTATTACATATATAAATAAATTAGCGGTATCCAACAGATGATGTTCTGGGTCACCCTGGTCCACAAATTTGGTCGATATCTGGAAAACGCCTTCACATATACAACTACCACCACTCCCTTTTAAAACTCTCATTAATACCTTTAATTTGATACCCATATCGTACAAACTCATTCTAGAGTCACCCCTGGTCCAACTTTATGGCGATATTTCGAAAAGGCGAACACCTATAGAACGAAGGCCCACTCCCTTTTAAAAATACTCATTAACACCTTTCATTTGATACCCATATCGTACAAACAAAGTCTAGAGTCACCCCTGGTCCAGAAAGGCCCACTCCCTCTTAAAATACTCATTAACTCCTTTCGTTTGATACCCATATTGCACAAACGAATTCTAGAGTCACCCCTGGTCCACCTTTATGGCGATATCTCGAAAAGGGGTCCACCTATAGAACTAAGCCCCACGCCCTTTTAAAATAATCATTAACACCTTTCATTTGATACCCATATCATACAAACAAATTCTAAAGTCACCCCTGGTCCACCTTTATGGCGATATCTCGAAAAGGCGAACACCTATAAAACGAAGGCCCACTCCCTTTTAAAAATACTCATTAACACCTTTCATTTGATACCCATATCGTACAAACAAAGTCTAGAGTCACCCCTGGTCCACCTTTATTGCGATACCTCGAAAATGCATCCACCTATAGAACTAAGGCCCACTCCCTCTTAAAATACTCATTAACTCCTTTCGTTTGATACCCATATTGCACAAACGAATTCTAGAGTCACCCCTGGCCCACCTTTATGGCGATATCTCGAAACGGCGTCCACCTATAGAACTAAGGCCCACTCCCTTTTAAAATACTCATTAACACCTTTCGTTTGATGCCCATATTGTGCAAACAAATTCTAGGGTCACCCCTGGTCCACCTTTATGGCGATATCTCGAAACGGCGTCCACCTATGGAACTAAGGATTACTCCCTTTTAAAATGCTCATTAACACCTTTCATTTGATACCCATATCGTACAAACGCATTCTAGAGTCACCCCTGGTCCATCTTTACGGCGATATCTCGAAAAGGCGTCCATCTATAGAACTTAGGTCCACGCCCTTTTAAAATACTCATTAATACCTTTCATTTGATACCCATATCGTACAAACGCATTCTAGAGTCAACCCTGATCCACCTTTATGGCTATATCCCTAAATGGCGTCCACCTATAGAACTATGGCCCACTCCCTCATAAAATACTCTTTAATGCCTTTCATTTGATACACATGTCATACAAACACATTCCAGGGTTTCCCTCGGTTCATTTTCCTACATGGTTATTTTCCCTTATGTTGTCACCATAGCTCTCAACTGAGTATGTAATGTTCGGTTACACCCGAACTTAACCTTCCTTACTTGTTTAAATGTGTTTTTAAATGTACTTTTCGGAAAAAATACAAAAAAAATTTAAAAGTTTTTTTTTCAATCAAATAAAAAAAAATTTCTCGGTCCACTCCGGGATTAGTGGGGATGATTGCAGAATTGATTGAAGTTTTTTATGAGAGGGGGAAATTCGAAAAATCTTGAAAAACTGAAAAATTACAAAAAAAACTTTAAAATTTTTTGAATTTTTTCCGAAAAGTACGTTTAAAAACATATTATCCCAAACGGTCAATTTTTCAAAAAGTTATAGCATCTTGAAAACAAAAACGGTGTAAATTCATAACTTTTTGAGTGGATGAAAAAATTTGAAAAACTTCTGAAAAACGACTTTCGTAAGCTAATAAAAGAAGCAAAACTTTCAGCCAATTCTAAAGGCTGGAATACCCCATATGTACTTATTGTTACAGCAATTTTGTGATTATCTTAAATTTTGTTAATAGCATGCAATATAATGTAAATACTTACATACATAAATGTATGAATACACATAAATATTTAAAATTTTGAATGTATTTGTTTTTATTATTACTTAACTAAGTAAATTGAAGGCTTTATATTGTAATTTGTATTGCTACTCACGTGTGACTGCCACTGACGGATATTAATCTGGCACGCATTTCCTGCCACCTTTTTATGAATCTCTATAAGTATTTGCTATGGTTTACATATACATGCATATGTATGTTTTTAAACGAACATTATAAGCACCTACAATGTTTGAGTGAAACATAGGTAAGGTGGAACTGGCTGGTCCATGGGGAACTCACATAGACTGAATGAGTCCGCGGTGTTAACAGAAGTGTATCTAACGACCAAACTGAAAAAACCCTATCAAAAAACCAAGACCTATGTTGCACAATAACTCCGTCCTTTTGGCAAATATTAGAAGATTCTAGGGCCAATGCCACTTGCTCTTTCTAGATCCGGCTGCTGTATCACTTCTAACAGCTAGAGTCTTAGCATCGCAATCGTTTCCTCCTCCAAGCCCAAGTCTAATTAAAGACATGCGACGCCACGAAGGGAGTTTCCAGTCAGAATACCCGTCATGACCCTACAGTCCTATCTTTTTAATGATAGGAGTAACTTTGTAGGTCTATGCTTGTAAGACCTACACATAATCTTCGACACTTTACAGACCTCCGCTTGGGTCCACGCCTTTTCCGCATGGTCGAATAAGTGCATCTCTTGCATTCTCTTGGGTCGTCTACGGAGCAATCTTCGAAGGTTCCGCCCTTTTTAATTAGTTCATTCGCTTTTTCATTTCCATTCATTCTTGTATGCCCTTGGACCCCATATAGATGCATGCTTATCCCTGTCTCGTTTCCTTAAATAAAACAG
>JARSSU010022819.1:0-23548 GCA_029619165.1 Eurosta solidaginis
TTTACAAGGGCCTGATTCTGGTTATCTGAAATCTCATTGAGTCCCTTGACCCTTTGGCCTCAGAGCTAATCGTGGAGTCCTATTTATAGAGCACTTTTCCGGTTATATTAAAAACTTTTAATATATCCTCCTGATATTAATTTCTTTTTCATTCTAGGTAATTTAATTTTGACGATGTGCGCATAGCAATATTCCAAATATTTCAGCTGTGGCTGTAAGAAGAACAGACATTTGCTCAAATAACAGGAAAACTGCGATAACTATCCCCCCGCGCCTTTTTATTACCACATATATGGCCCTACCAAGCATATTATGGGAAAGGGTCAAGGCCAAATGCTCAACATCACCTGTGAATCAACTTTGAAAGCACGAATTGGGGCTGCCTATATTCCGGTATTTTACCTACAAAACTCATATGGCTCTGCAAACTGATGTTGAACAACACCAGCACGGGAAAAATTGGGCAGCATCACTCTGAGCTTCGAAACAAGGTTGCAGAATGGGCACGACTATGAATGGACGTTAAAGTATTTATGTAGCTTGTACATATCAATATTTTATTTATTTATTTATATGTTAAGTTTAATAGGGTCATAAGGAAATAACTTCCATTGTAAAAACCATTATAAATATGAATTACTTGTTATTAAAATATTATTTAAACAAAAAGGACACGTTTAATTCATGGAAAAAAGCGAATTGACAGAAGGTTACGGTACGGGTAACCGATAGGCCAGTTACCCGTGTTGTTGTTGTTGCATATGTTTTGGTTAGCGATAACGAAAACATAACTGATGAAGTAACTTAAAAATGTAAATAATATCGAGCGAGAAGGAATGTCGAAAACACAATAGGTAAGAGCGAGAAAGCGAGTCACACGTACAATATTTTAAAAGAGCGCATGCGTTACCTTTTTCACGACAGCAATGTAAAAGTCATTAAGACGATAATTGGTGAACAAGTTATTGGTGACGATTAAGTAATCGATTAGGTAACGGGTACCTGTCTTGTAGGGTAAGTAAGTAACATATTGGTTGAATGTGGCGATGTTATTGGAATGCATAAGCATATGTTAAACGCATCTATATGAATAATGTCATTGTGCCGCGGCCTTTAAGCTAGAAATAGTTATCGGGGTCGTTTACCACTGTACTGATCATAGAACTTTGTTATTAGTAAACAGGTGTGGAAATGTTCATGGTCACCATTAAAAAAATATGTTTACATGTTCCGAGCGAGTTTTCTCAAATGCTGGTAATATTGTTAAGCCTTCAAGAAGTAAACTTAAACCATATCTTGTATCAGCTTTAATATTTTTACACCAAAATAAAAAAAATTTAATATTTACACAGATTTTAGAACTAAGTCATCATTTACATATATATAATAAGAAAATCAGCTTTATGACACTGAAATGAGTAATTAAGCTAAGATTGTTTTTATTGTATGTATGTACTCATATAAAAGAAATAAAGAAATTGTATCATGAAATTAAAAAAATGTTTCACTTTGAAGGGCAAAGGTTAAGTTTTTTGCTTTTTGAATGTCTTGTAACTCGAAATAAACCTCAAAATACTACTGATCATTTGTGATAAGTGATTTGTCTTCTGTTCAATACGGAGTATAGGTACCCACACCATCAACAAAAAGAAGATGGTATCCTCATTTTTACTTTCCATTGTGTCGTTTTTTAATTATGAATATGTTACGCGATTCAGGATATAAAAGGACAATGCTGGTTAATATTTATTGTTAACGAAATTACCAAGCGCGGCATTTAAAGAAAGACAAAGAACATATAATTACATACTCGATTAAAAACCCACAACTAAAAACCGAAGGAAAAGTTTGCGTGAATATTTCCATCCATGTATATGCAAATTTACGTATAGAATTACCTACGCGTATGTATTTATGGTTGTAGGACTGTGATCAGTCAGTAGCAGTAGTTAGGTCAGTCAGTAGCAGGTAGAATACACGAGTATGCACAAATAAAAGTATTGCAAAAACCAAAAGATTTAAAAGAAAAGAATTTCATCCGCAAGCAAGAATACTCAGCTAGTCCAAGCATCAACAAAATGAAATAAAACAAGTAAGGAAGGCCAAGTTCGGGTGTAACCGAACATTACATACTCAGTTGAGAGCTATGGAGACAAAATAAGGGAAAATCACCATGTAGGAAAATGAACCTCGGGTAACCCTGGAATGTTTTTGTATGACATGCGTATCAAATAGCAGGTATTAAAGAGTATTTTAAGAGGGAGTGGGCCATAGTTCTATAGGTGGACACCTTTTCGAGATATCGCCATAAAGGTGGACCAGGGCTGACTCTAGAATTTGTTTGTACGATATGGGTATCAAATGAAAGGTGTTAATGAGTATTTTAAAACGGAGTGGGCCTTAGTTCTATAGGTGGACGGCTTTTCGAGGTATCGCCATAAAGGTGGACCATGGGTGACTCTAGAATTTGTTTGTACGATATGGGTATCAATTCCGTTATAGAATACGTAGATACGGCGAAAAACTTAGGTGTAATTTTTAACAAAACATTGACATGGAAAGACCATATTTTTAGAACGGTTGAGAAAGTGTATGGAATGCTTCGTACACTATGGTTAACACAGTATTTCACGCCTTTGCACATAAGACTACTTCTGGCTAAAGCGTACTTAATACCTACGCTACTCCATGGTTGTGTGATTTACTCAAACTGTGACTATCTGTGCAAGAACAAACTAAATGTTGTTTACAACAACATTGCTAGATATGTTTATGGGTTGAAAAGATTTGACCACGTATCTCAACATGCTGAAAGGTTGCTAAACATTTCTTTCGAAAATCTTTTAAAAGTCAAAACACTGTCCTTCCTCCATAAATTGATACACACGAAGGAACCTGACTATCTATATCGTAAGCTTATTTTTCTGCAATCATCAGATCGGTGCATCTTCTTAAGCACATCAGATACCGCTCGCTAACCTCTGAGCGCCAATTCTTTGTTACTGCAATACGTCTTTGGAACTCGCTACCTACTAGTCTTCGACTCTTAAGTAATGCTCTGCACTTCAGAAAAGAGCTAACATCATTTTTTAACGACTCTTAAACTGGATCTCAATTGTTGTTGTTAAAATGTTCATTTCTAAGTCCTTTTCCTTTCTCTGTGTCTTCTTTCTTTATTTGTTAAATACTATTCAATCTATAACCAGCCAAAGGTTATCATCACTACTGCTGTCTTTTAATATTTATTAACAACTTTTCTTTAGTTTTAAGATTTACATTTACATACATAAATATTTCACTATTGTCCGCTATATTTAATTTAATTTGATTAATCTAATTTATTATTATAAATGTTCAATTTTTATAGCTCATGCTATTCATGACTAGCACTGTTAAATAATTTGTCAAAATTGTTGTGCTAGGAACAAATTTTCAAATAAATACATATACATACATACATGAAAGGTGTTATTGAGTATTTTAAAAGGGAGTGGGCCTTAGTTCTATAGGTGGACGCCTTTTCGGGATATCGTTATAAAGGTGGACCAGGGGTGACTCTAGAATTAGTTTGTACGTTATGGGTACCAAATAAAGGTGTTAATGAGTATTTTAAAAGGGAGTGGGCCTTAGTTCTATGGGTGGACGCCTTTTCGAGATATTGCCATAAAGGTGGACCAGGGGTGACTCTAGAATTAATTTGTACGATATGGGTATCAAATGAAAGGTGTTAATGAGTATTTTAAAAGTGGGTGGGCCTTAGTTCTATGGGTGGACGCCTTTTCGAGATATCGCCATAAAGGTGGACCAGTGATTACTCTAGAAGGCGTTGGTACAATATGGGTATCAAACGAAAGGTGTTAATGAGTATTTTAAAAGTGAGTGGGCCTTAGTTCTATAGGTGGACGCCTTTTGGAGATATCGCCATAAAGGTGGACCAGGGGTGACTCTAGAATTAATTTGTACGATATGGGTATCAAATGAAAGGTGTTAATGAGTATTTTTAAAATTGGGTGGGCCTTAGTTCTATGGGTGGACGCCTTTTCGAGATATCGCCATAAAGGTGGACCAGGGATGACTCTAGAATTTGTTTGTACGATATGGGTATCAAGTGAAAGGTGTTAGTGAGTGTTTTTAAAAAGGAGTGGGCCTTAGTTCTATAGGTGGACGCCTCTTCGAGATATCGCCATAAAGGTGGACCAGGGGTGACTTTGGAATTTTTTTACGATATGGGTATCAAATAAAAGGTGTTAACGAGTATTTTAAAAGGGAGTGGGCCTTAATTCTATAGGTGGACCCCTTTTCGGGATATCGTTATAAAGGTGGACCAGGGTTGACCCTAGAATGCGTTTGTACATTATGGGTATCAAACGAAAGATGATAATGAGTATTTTAAAAGAGAGTGGGCCTTAGTTCTATAGGTGGACGCCTTTTCGATATATCGCCATAAAGGTGAACCAGGGGTGACTCTATAATGTGTTTGTACAATAAGGGTGTCAATTAAAGGTATTAATAAGAATTTTAAAAGGGAGTGTTGGTAGTTGTATATGTGAAAGCGTTTTCGAGATATCGACCAAAATGTGGACCAGGGTGACCCAGAACATCATCTGTCGGGTACCGCTAATTTATTTATATATGTAATACCACGAACAGTATTCCTGCCATGATTCCAAGGGCTTTTGATTTCGCCCTGCAGAACTTTTTCATTTTCTTTTACTTAATATGGTAGGCGTCACACCTATTTTACAAAGTTTTTTTCTAAAGTTATATTTTGCGTCAATAAACCAATCCAGTTACCATGTTTCAACCCTTTTTTCGTAGTTGGTATAGAATTATAGCACTTTTTTCATTTTCGTAATTTTCGATATCAAAAAAGTGGGCGTGGTCATAGTCAGATTTCGGCCATTTTTATACCAATAGAAAGTGTGTTCATATAATTATGTGAACTGAGTTTAGTAAAGATATATCGATTTTTGCTCAAGTTATCGTGTTAATGGCCGAGCGGAAGGACAGACGGTCGACTGTGTATAAAAACTGGGCGTGGCTTCAACCGATTTCGCCCTTTTTCACAGAAAACAAGTTATCGTCCTAGAATTTAAGCCGCTACCAAATTTCACAAGGATTGGTAAATTTTTGTTCGACTTATGACATTAAATGTATCCTAGACAAATCAAATGAAATAGGGCGGAGCCACGCCCATTTTGAAATTTTCTTTTATTTTGTATTTTGTTGCACCATATCGTTACTAGAGTTGAATGTTGACATAATTTGCTTACATAATGTAAAGATATTAAATTTTTTGTAAAAATTTCACTTAAAAAAAAAGTTTTTTAAAAGTGGGCGTGGTCGTTCTCCGATGTTGCTAATTTTATTAAGCATGCATATAGTAATAGGAGTAACGTTCCTGCCAAATTTCATTATGATATCTTCAACGACTGCCAAATTACAGCTTGCAAAACTTCTAAATTACCTTCTTTTAAAAGTGTGGCGGTTCCACGCCCATTGTCCAAAATTTTACTTATTTTCTATCTGCGTCATAAGTTGAACGCACCTACCAAGTTTTATCGCTTTATCCACTGTTGGTAATGAATTATCGCAATTTTTCGATTTTTCGAAATTTTCGATTTCGAAAAAGTGGGCGTGGTTATAGTCCGATATCGTTCCATTTTAAATAGCGATCTGAGATGAGCGCCCAGGAATCTACATACCAAATTTCGTCAAGATATCTCAAAATTTACTCAAGTTATCGTGTTAACGGACAGACGGACGGACGGACATGGCTTAATCAAATTCTTTTTCGATACTGATGATTTTGATATATGGAAGTCTATATCTATCTCGATTCCTTTATACCTGTACAACCAACCGCTATCCAATCAAAGTTAATATACTCTGTGAGCTCTGCTCAACTGAGTATAAAAAATTAACATAATACCCACGCTAACCGTAGAAGTAGGTGGGATTCTTATTTCATATCACCCTTTGCGCATTTTCTTGAATACATATGTATACATACACATAGAGATTACCCACAAGCACTTGTATATGAATCTAATTTCAAGGAATCTGCAAGAATACAACATTTACATATGTTAGAATATGCTTATATGCACATTTAGTTAGTTACATATATTACAGCGTTTAACGCGTTCAAGGACAATCAAATTTTAAGGAGCGGCAAAAACAGACAGACAGCCGTTTTTGAAGCTAGTCACTAATTCCACTAGAATTTTGTTACGTTTAAAATGGATTGCTTCAAACTTTATTTTAGGAAATTTTTTCCAAAGTTTTCATTAAGTTAACATTATTGACCTTAAATAACTTTGATTCATCAGACTTCGCAAAAAATGTTGACAATGACATGTAAAAATATTTTTTTAATGGTGACCAATAAGATGTTTATACAAACCAAAAGATTTCAAAACAAAAATTTTCCATACAAATATTATGTATGTATGTACATATATGGGAAACAAAAATACTTACCATATTAATCTTATTAAAATTAGGTACATATTTTACATGTACCATTAGGTATGAACATTTTCCACACCTGTTTACTAATAAACAAAGTTCTATGATCAGTACAGTGGTAACGACCCCGATAACTATTTCTAGCTTAAGACTCAAGCACAACTTTGGATACGTAAATATATGTAACTAAATAAATAGGGGACTCATGTAACCGTATAAATGCCTTATAAAGTGTGTAAACGTATAAATTTATCTAGTTTACGCACGAGCTGTCAAATTTTGTATGAAAATCATTTACACAATTTGTATAAATTTTACGCGCACATTTCATTGTGTAAACGCGGTAAACTCAAAGGAATGCAACCTTGCAGACATTACAGACGTGCATTTTCATCAAAATCTCCAACATCAGCGATAAAGTGCGTTTTAGTTTTGATTTTTCACTTAGTCTTGGCATTTTTTAATTTGTGTAACAATCAAAAAATGTTGTTCGGCAATAATACAGCTGATAAACAATCAAGTTTATCAAGAGTATTACTAGGTGCGTTCATATAACAGCGTGTGTAAATGGATATAATTTTACACCTTATAAGTTTATATGCTATCATGAGTCCCCCTATTGAATATTAACAAAGCAACCCCAAACAAACAAAAATATATCTACATATGCATCTATACACACATACATATGTGTACGTATACATATATGTGCATGCTCATCTGCACAAGCGATGAGCGTAACATAAACGCAATGTCTTTTATTTTACTATTCGAAGTATCCGGATAGTGCGTACTATCCGAATATTAAGAAAAGAAATTCGAATAAATGAAAGCGAATAAACGAATAAAAAATTCGAATAAATATTATTCGAATTACGAATACCTGGCGAATAAAAGAGTTTATTATTCGAATAATTTTTACTCGAATAGTCCCACCCCTACACAGATCAATTCTCCCTGGACTTGGTTATACTCGCCAGTGACCGTACGCAACCTTGCTCCAGGTAACGGTTTTACTCTCCTGATGACCAAGTCAGATCGGATTAAGGACTGAGATGCGCCCGTATCTACAGTCAGTACACGTTCTTTGCCATCCACATTTCCTCTTATGGTAAGACTGCTTGATTTCCTTTCAGTTTGGCGACACAGATATCACAGGATAATCAATAGCTGGAGTTAGTTCTCTCAATCTCTACATCTGACTCGCTCTTGCTCATATCCCCTCCAGCTTTGTTATTAAGACCACCCATTCTTTGAAACCACTAGGATCAAGATCGCAATGACGCTGTAACGTGACCCGTGCTTCCCGCATTTGAAGCATTTGATAACTTTTTCCCTCCGCTTTTTCAATCCTTTCAGCACCTCCAATATTGTGTTCACCTAGTCTGGCCTTCAACCTCCACACGGCGCGTGCTTTTAAAACTGGCTTACACAGAAGCGATGCTGTTTCCTGAGTCAGCACATGGGATACTGTTTCAGCAAATGTTGGCATTGGATTTGCGTATGTCGCTCGCTTCGTTTCAACGTTCCGTATTCCATTAATAAAGCTCTGGATTTTTACCCTTTCGGTGTTTTCCGCGGATGCGTCCGCATTCGCTAAATGTGCCAGCCTTTCAACATCCGATGCAAACTCTTGCAATGTTTCACCAGCCCTCTGGAAGCGGTTCAGTAACTCCATTTGGTATATCTGTCTCTTATGCTCGGTTCCGTATCGTCTCTCTAGAGCGGCCATCAACGCTTCATAGTTGTTCCGCTCTCCTTCGGAAACGTTTGTATGATTTCGGCTGCTGGCCCTTTCAGTGCTACGAAAAGAGCTGCAACTTTATCTTCAGCATTCCAGTTGTTGACTGCTGCGGTCTTTTCAAAATGTAGCTTAAAGACCTGGAAAGGAACAAAACCGTCAAAAAATGTAGTTTTACCATTCGGATTGCTCGCTGGAACAGCCGGGCGATTTACTTTAATTGCTCCATACGACCTTTTAAATCATTAACTTCTGCCTGAAATTGTGCGATTTTTGCATCCTGCCATTCAAGTTTTGATGATACCCTTGCTTCCTGTGCCTCCAGCTTCGAGGATATGCGAGTTTCTTGTGCTTTCAACTGCTCAGCCATATATGTCTTCTGTTCTTCTAACTGTGTTTCCATCTTGGTTGTTATAGGAGTCTCCTGCGATTCTAGTTGGGATGCCATTTGTGACGTCATATATGTGTTCTGTTCCTCCAGCTGAGATGACATATATGTCTTCTGTTCTGCCAGTTGAGATAACACTGACGATGTTTGTTCAAGTCTCTGCTGGTAACTGCCTGCGATGTTCCGTTTTTCTCTTCAACTTTTGTTGTTTCATCGCCATCAAGATGAAAGACATACTCTTCCACGTTAAATCCTTCTGATTCCATTGCCACTCGTAGTCGTGCCTGAAGTTCGAGCTTATTGGTGGTAGTATTCAATCCCCGGCTCTCCAACTACTTCTTCAGTTGCTGGATCTTCAATTCACTCCACTTTGCCATGTCCTTGTTGTACCCAAAATCTTCGGAATTTATTCAACAATTCCTCTTCTGACACCAATTGTAACGAATTTACTGAAACTCCGCTTATTTACAACCTTCTACTAACGTTCATATCGCTAAACTGTTGAATAAATAACTCTAGTATTCAATAATGCAAAATGGCCTTTATTAAAGTACTTCACAATAACACTGATACTTCACAATCAATAGCTTGCTTGAATCAAACTGATCCTGTTTATTCAGCTTTCGCTCCTTTTATAGTCTTTGCTGTCTCGTTCGCATACTTCTAGGCGTTTTCTTCTTCTAAAATTTACTGCTTGTTTACCAGCTATAAACTTATCAGCTATAAACTGCAGATGCACGATTATAGCTTCTCGCATATCCATATGCGCGTGTATATGTGAGTGATACTTCCACCGATGATTGCCTACTTTTGGGAGTATCTCAGATATATGCATGTCGTTGTGCGTTTCTCTCCGCTGGTTGTATGGACATATGTGTAGACATAATGATTGATTTGTTTATGTGCATACAAGTCACTTCTCAGTAACGGCTTAAAGATGATAGTATCCCTTAGTGTTGCTAATATTCGTCACATTATTAAATAAATTATAAGTTAAAAATTGCTTCAAATAAATGTTTTTCATACCTTTAAAGCAATACGGCCAATCCCCGATTGGCTCATACAAATTTTTTATTTGAAAAAGGATATTTTAACGAAAGGTTAATAAAATCAAATGAAATTAAAATCAATTGGAGCAAAACTCAAACAGCTTAAAAGAAAAGAAGGGACAACATCAGCAATATATAAGTTTTCTAATTCCTCTATTCATTACTTTGGCGTTCCCGTTGCGTTGTCGGTGGAATACGACTATACCCATCAAGACTTGAGTGTTCAAAGTCAGCTGTTGACGCAACGTAAACGCCAAAACGACGCAAAAGTCTAGTGTATTTGGGCCTTTATGACGGAGCCACAATGGACTTTTCGTATAACGCAATCTTATGCCTGACAGTAAAATGACCTCAATTACGGAAGATGTTGCGTTTGTAAACAAACAAAAGCTTCGTACTTATCACTGAACTTATTTCGCCTTGCCCATTCCCATACAAAATTTTCGCCAAACATGGGGAGTGTTGTCGAAGTTGATGGTCCTTTGCCAGACGCACATCCGTACGTTCCGGTAAAAAGCACCATTAAGGTTCTAGCGCGACCATCTCGGGAATGATCTGGTATGACCACATGAAATCTCCTATGGGCCATCATGCCCTCCCACACACCCTAAATCCATGAGGAACTTGGGGTATCCAGAGCATCGGCTCTTAAAGAAACAACATTCACCACTGGAAGGTGATGGTGACAATTGGGTTGGAGAAGCTATATATTGCGCTGGCCACCCCTTGAAAGGGTTGCGCTACACAATTCCTTGAATCAATTTGGTATTTTAATCGCCTCTATACGACAGGCATGCCTGCCCGGGTATATTCTAAGCCCCCTAACCAGCTTCGGCATGTCTGGAAATACAGAAGGGTTTTAAATGAGAAATTTGAGCGAATATATAAACAAATTTTGTCTCCTATTCTTTTGGTAAAATACAGTTTTTAATTGCGAAAAACGTTGGAAAAGTACGAAAGAATGGGATAAATAATTTCACTTGAAAAGTGTGATAGCATCCACACCAAAGCGAATGTCGAATTCTTCTTCTTATGCTTTACTTGTAACAAAAGTTGAAGGTTGCCAATTCTGTATGTCAGATGGCGCTAGTGTCGCACGGGTCTACCATACTCCATAAAATACGTGCAATATTTTCACATTCATAAAATTGCTTTGAAAGCATCTGGAAAAGTTCTTGGTAGATGAGTCATTATATTTGTTTTTCTCTAAAACCGCAAATACATACATATATTTCAAGTCAATTTATAGCCAATTACGCTACGGTCCTATGAGTGCGTCAAATTCCGAAACACCTGTCTTCTTCACCCGTAACTCAGGATTTTTGTGGTGTTTGGAAAATCCTTTCCCCGTATATTTACCAAGCGTGCCGGA
Organism: Eurosta solidaginis; assembly: GCA_029619165.1. Taxonomy (NCBI): domain Eukaryota; kingdom Metazoa; phylum Arthropoda; class Insecta; order Diptera; family Tephritidae; genus Eurosta; species Eurosta solidaginis. The sequence continues at coordinate 11,022 of JARSSU010022819.1, forward strand.
TATAGGTGAGCAATTACTTAAAACCCATATTGATTCGAAACTTCACAATAAAGAATATATTCAACGACTATTAATTGCGGAGTTACATGCAGAAAGTGGGTCATGCTTCGATGTTCCTTTTTAACGTAAAACAGCTCAATAGCAACAATAGGTCTAGTTTTTATGCCCACAACAAATATATTTTTTTTATATCTCTGAAACTGACTCCGTGACACACCGAAAAATGTCAAGCTCTATGCTAGCTTCTTTGCTTTACTTTAAACAAACTATTAGCTGTTCAATTCTACCATGCTCTCATCTTGCGTCTCTTTCTTTCACTCGCTCAAGATATCCGTCCGTATAGTGCTCCCAACTAAGGCGCACTTGCAGAACGGCAAGTTATTTTTTAGCTCAGAGTTAATTTACAAAATTTTGTCAAAAATGTAAGCGTTCAACTTCTTATGCCAAGTTACTCTGAGTTAAAAAGATAAATTGTCGTTCTGCAAGTGTGGCTTATAGAAGTAACCTTATGTAAAAAATTATTTGTTTAATGAAAATCGCTAACTCTGAACTGAAAAATTTTTACCAGCAACACTTTTGTGATTACATAAACCCTGTTTCATTATTTCACGTCTCTGCATAGAATCCTGATTGACCGTTTCCAACTGAAACAACAATGGCAACCGACACTTTCCCGTTATGCCAACTTTACCGAGTGCCTATCAGAATGCTTGACAGATATGTCAACTACACTTGTCCTTATCCACAATGGCCGGTCGTATGCGTCGCCGTATTGGACATCCTGTTAAAACGCTGCCAAAACGCTAGAAAGAAGCCATCTTACGAATAAGATACACACTTGTTTTTACACAATGCTTGCTGTTTAAAATAGCTCAATTCCGCTTCGATGTGATAAATTTATATTAAGGAGGTGTTTAAAATATGCCCTGCAAAAATCGCGAGTACTCCATGAATGCATGTATGGAGTACTCGCTATGGACCAAGCGAGTGCTCCAAAATTAACCACAATTCATACAAAAAATATGGTCCAATTAACACTGCGATGTCCTAGGACCGGACCATATACTCCAGCTCCGCATTACATCAGAGTAATCCATGGAGTACCCACAGTCCAATAAACATCGTGTAGTGATTACAATCGTTAAAAACGAGCAATGATCGGCTTACAATATGTTCGTGTAGAAACATGATTGGTCCATTGCTGCATTACAGTGGAGTATAATGGTAAGTACTCCAGTGGACCACATGATCAAACGATTTTTTCAGGGTATATATTTTTTTTTATTTTCCACTTTGATCATTGTTTCGGTGCTCTGAATTATATTCGAAGTTCAAAGTTGTAGCATTTTTCAAAGGCCCCATCTAAATTCAGGAAAGTGGACGAATCTGCAACCACTTAATTCCTCATGAACTTCCAATTTTAATTGCTCTAGTTTGTTTTGGTTACGTCTATCCGTGTCACCACTGCTTTTCGCATTTGACAGTGTCTAAGGCTTGGCTACATCACAAAAAGGCTGCGTTCACAGCCACACAACTCTGCGTAACCAACCAAAGAGCAAGTTTCTCTGTCTATGATATGTATATAGATAAATATTAGCACAAATGTTCAACGCATATCAATTAACTTTAAGCGCGAATTAATGGTGACTTATAACCATAAAGCCATAACCAGATAAAACAGCTGATCGAACCTACCTTATGGAAATCAATGTAATCGATTAATGGTGCCATACCATAACGCTAACTCGATTACATTGATTTCCTTAAGGTAGGTTCGATCAGCTGTTTTGTCTGGTTATGGCTTTATGGTTATAAGTCACCATTATTCGCCCTTTAGAGAGAGTAATATAGGTACTTTGTATACACTAAAAGGTAAAATAAATCAGAACGTAATCGACCAACAGTAAACTGGTCATACAATTGTTTTTAGTCACCAAAGAACTGCATATAATAAATATTTTTCTGAAATACAGTTATGAACAGAAAGCATACTAAACATTTTACTACCGATCTACGAATTTCTTAATTGAGGCTTGCATAAACATCATGATTAAATTACAGATTTGGACGGACTGAAAATTTTACAGCGCTTAATGTGATAGTTCGAAAGTCTTAAAAAGCTCCAGCACGACCCTCGAAGTTGCGAGTTGGCGAAATAATACGATATACATAAATTAAATATACCTCTGACGAAACTAAGACAGAGTTTCCCTTCCAATGTGTAATGAGCTACTTTGAGACTGAGGTACATAAGTTAATTGCAAAGCTTTTGATGGTAGAAACATGCGAGAGTTATTCGATTCCAAAAAAAATATTGTTGAAACAGCACTGTACACCAAAGATGCGAGTGGAACTCAAGCAAGATTTAGCGTGGTGTTGGGGACTGTTTGTCTGCCTATGGTGAATTTGCTAAAATGCAGCGAACAATTTGCTAGTATTCGCGATTGGTTTCATATGAGCCTATGCGTTTGACGATTACTTGATTCCTTTTCAAGAATTTATGTCAAAAAATGGTTGAACCACTTTAAAACGTGAATAGACTGGTAGTATGATTGTTAACTATATACTTATGCACTGAAATAGACAAATATACAAATCGACCTATCCTAATAGAAGGGTCGTAACTTAAAAGTTTTGTTAAGAAGTGCGTATCTCAGACATTCTGTTAAAAAAACCTTATCTGAGGGAATCGTTAAAAAAGTCGTATCTCAGGAGACCGATCAAAAATTGCGTAACTGAAAAAATTATTTTGTTGTCAAAAAGGCCTCGAATTTAACTTAATTTATTTCCTAAAGGCCAGTACCCGCGGCCCCGTCGGCAAAGAGCAAATAAAATATATGGGCTATTCACGTTAGCCTGCTTATCCAGGACGGATCCAGAAATGATCCCTGAAGTGTACCCAAAAGATCCCCAAATAGTCCAGAAAAAGTCCCGAAATTACCCCGACAGGATCCCGGAAGAATCCCGAAATCCATCCAGAAAGTATTCCTGAAGTGACCTTAAATGATCCCGGAATAGTCCCGAAATAACTCCGATGATATCCCGGACCGATCCTGAAAACCATCCAGAAATGATCCGGAATAGTCCCGCAAAAGTACCGAGGCGATCCTGGCGTCTCCACAAAACCATCCGGAAATGATTCCTGAAGGGTCCCCAAATGATCCCGAAATAGTTCCGCAAATGTTGCGAAATGACCCTGACAGATCCCGAAAACCATCCAGAAATTATCCCGAAAGGGTCCCCTAGATGATCCCGACATAGTTCCGAAAAAGACCCGAAATGACGGGATCCCATACGAATACCCAAGACCATTCAGAAATTGTCCCGAAAGGGTCCTCAAATGATTCCGAAATAGTCCCGACATGACCCTGATAGGATCCTGGAAAGGGTTCCCAAATGATCCCGAAATGATTCAGAAAATTCACGGATCCCGGATGGATCCCGAAAGCCTTCCAGAAATGATGACTAAATGATCCCATAATAGTCCAGAAAAAGCCCCGAAATAACTCCGACGAAAACCTAGACAGATCCCGAAAATCATCCAGAAATTAGTCCGGAATGGGTCCTCAAAAAATCCTGAAATAATCCAGAAAAAGTCACGAAATGACCCCGACGGGCTCCCGGACGGATCCCGAAAACAATCCAGAAACTATCCCGGATGGGGCCAAAATTTACCCAGAAATAGTCCCAAAATAATCCCGACGAGATCCCGAAAATCATTTTGAAATTATCCCGGAATGCCTCCTCAAATGATCCCGAAATAATCCAGAACGGTCCTGAAATGACCCTGTCGGAATTACAAATAAGGTGAAGCTTATAATAAAAGCGTGTCAATAAGGCATCAGGCGCTGAAAGAAGAGTTACAAATAAAACAAATATATAGGTGATACCCTGATCCACGTTTTGGCCTATATCTCGAGACCCCAGTCACAAATAGGTATGAAAATTACCCTTACTAAAGCATTCATCAACAGCTTTCATTTGTTATCCATATTGTATAAAACGTTCTAGGGGTACCCGGGTCCATGTTTTGGCCAATATCTCGAGACCCTAGTCACCAATAGGTATGACAACTACCCTGTACTAAAGCACTCATCAACAGTTTCCATTTGATACCCATATTCTACAAACACATCCCTGGATTACCCAGGTCCACGTTTTGACCCTCAAGACCCTAGCCAGAATGGGGTAAAAAGTATCCTGTGTCCGCCTCCTGGTTCTAAGCTACCTCTCCAACAATTTTCAGCCAAATCGGTTCATCCGTTCTTGAGTTATAAATAGTGTAACTAACACCACTTTCTTTTATATATATACATCACATTAGAAACTTCAAAAAGAACAGTATTTCTCCACTATTTAATGGATGTTATTAAACATATAAACCTTCCTCTTCAATAGCTCTATCTATTAAAAAAAACCGCCGTTAAAATCCGTTGTGTAGTTTTAAAGGTTTAAGCATTCAAAGGGACATAGGGACATAAAAAGCGACTTTGTTTTATACTATGTAGTGATGATGATAGTCACCCTTATCTCGAAGTTCACGCGGAAAAGTGTTCGCCTTCACTTCTTTTGTTCGGGTGAACTTTTTCCGCCTATCGGCAATTTCGAGCGAACAAAAGTTCACTTCGAAACAGCTGATGCTCTATTGCGAATTGGCAGTGAACGAATAATTTACTTACAATTGTGTAAATTTTGTAACCAAGCATATATTTCCTTAAAATACAACAAAAATATAAATAAAAAATTAATAAAATAATGTTTAGTATTGCACTTAGGTTGGTATTGATTGAGCGCGAGGCAAATATATATGTGAAAGCGATTCGGAGGCAATTAAGGGACAGTTCTAACCCTTTGGAGCTAAATGATTCACTGTAAACTAAAAATTACTATTTTCAGTACTTTTGAATAACAAGATAATTTTTTTCAATTAGCTTTCGGCAATATTACAGGCTAAACAAGCTGGCATTCTAATATTTGCTAGTTATTCTTACCAACTCCTTGCCACCATTGAAGCAAAAATTTGGAGTTCCACCAATTGTAAAGTTGGGTAAATGTCTTCGTTTTTTTCGCATAGGGAAAACGCGTTGGAAAGGATCATGAAGTGGGTCTTAGGTAATCTTGTTTCAGTGAGGTGATCAAAATTTTGGAACCGTTGCTTTGTCCACAATGGATAACTTGGCCGACTGATGACGTTGTGAAAAAATAGAGTTTACATACTTAGCAATACAGGAATTTCACTTTTTTCACTCAGCTTCCGATTGTGCATTATCTATTGATTTATTTCTAACAAAAGAAGTACATATAATTATAAGAGTATCAAAAAATTAATTACATTTTGTTTTCCTCTCGTTCGCCTGTAAAATATAAGTGAACAAATTTTGGTTTCCCCGCTGTTCATTTCGCCCGAACAAAGAGTTGCCGATAAGGTGAAATCTTTTTCGAAAATGAAAAATTGTTTCGCCACCCTCTGCGATAGGGTGAACAAAAACTGTGAATATTTTCGGGTGAAAATAAAACTTGCGATAAGGGTGAGTGACTAGCCTCTACCCGCGGCCCTGTCCGCAAGGAGATAATAGAATATATGGGCTATTCACATTAGCCTTATCAAGTTAAAAAAATAACTAAATGATCTGATAAGCGTGCCTATCAGACGCTTGAGTGAATAGTACAATACAGTTTTTTCGAATTAAAAAAATATATTTTGTTTTTAAGTTAAATTAATGATATGACACGGGAGAAGGAATTACTATTCATAGAACAAAGGAGTGAAACTACAATTAACTAAAACCAAAGAGATTTTTTTAGATGAAAATAGTGTTAAAGCTGAGTTAGATATTAAAGATAGAACATACCGGATTTTAGTTAAGAATAATTAGCAGCAAATCCATGGCCATAACAGCTCATAATTTATAAAGGCATGTGTGCTGAACTACCGGTTTCGAAGAGTCCTTAAATGATCACGGGAGGGTTCCAAAATGATACCAAAAAGGTCCCGAAATGATCCCGACGGGATCCCGGACAAATCCCGAAACCCATCCAGAAATGATGCCGGAAGGGTCCGCAAATGATCCCAAAGTTGTCCCGAAATGGTCCTGACGGGATCCCGGACTGATCTTGAATACCATCCAGAAATGATACCGGAAGGGTCTTCTAATTATCTCGAAATAGTTTCAAAGAAATCCCGAAACCATCCAGAAATGATGCCGGAATAACCCCAAATGATCCCGAAAAAGTGCCGAAATAACCCTGACGGAATCCTGAAAGCCATCCAAAAATTAAAGAGGAAGGATTCCCAAATGAACCTGGAATAGTCCCAAAAATATTCCGAAATGACCCTGACGGAATCCAGGACTGATCTCGAAAACCATCCAGAAATGATGGCGGAAGGGTCCCAAAATCATTCCGAAATAGTCCCCAAATTACCCGAACGGATCCCGAAAACCATCCAGAAATGATCCCCAAATGATCCTGAAAAAGTCCCGAAATGAACCTGACGGGATCCCAAAAGTCATCCAGAAATGATACCGGAAGGAAACCCAAATGATCCCGGAATAGTTCCTTAAAATTCCCGAAATAACTCCGACGGGATCCCGGACGTATTCTGAAAATCATTCAGAAATTATCCCGGAGGGGTCCCCGTGCTGAGGAGACGGAGGGTGTCACTGCTCACTTTGTATTTGACCTATTGAGTTTGTAATATTGGTGAAGGTCAGTAAACGTAAGGTTATAATGTGTAAAAATTATTAAAAAGTAATTGTTCGAAGGGTTGTGGGACCCCCTTTCCATTTTCGAAAAAAATTTCTCCAGTAGACTATTGTCTATCTGTGTCCCAAAATCCATGAAGCCGTTCTGGTATGATTCAGTCACAGAGACGAAAAAATACAATAACAACAACTGTTCCTAGGGGGCGGGGACTCCCGCCTTTTCAAAAAAAATATACCTAGTAGATCCTTCTAGAATATTGGCTATTTTTTTGTCTAATGTATTTTATTTTTGTAATAGAGTAAAAAAAGGACTGTTGCGCGTATTTGTAAGCGCGACAGTCGAACTATTTTTTATGAGAAAAGAAAAACACAATTTTTATTTAGCAGCGTGAGCGCTTTCAAACTTTTGTATTCTTTCGCTATATTTTGCACATTACTGTTAGTTTTTAGTAAATATTTAGTAAATAACATAGTATATGAATGTTCAAGTACATATACATGTATGCAAAATAGTAATGATATAAGTATATGTGAAACATATGCATATGTGTATGAATTTAATGATAGTAAATAAACGAGCCAGAACTCCATACCAAGCGACTTAGGCATTGCTTACTGCTCGGCCGTAGTTTTTTGTCGGTAACACTCCCGCACCCGTAAACGAGTTTTCTAGAATTTGTTTACTCTGTTCAGTACCGACATCCAATATTGCTATTTCTACGATCGGTCGATGAAGTATGCCTGATTTGGTCGCTACCATAGCACTTCTGACTTGGCCATCCTTTGTTCTTACAACATCCACGATTCTCCCCTTTGGCCAATTATTTCTCGGTAGGTCTTGGTCTGCAATTACTACAATATCACCAACACATGCCGGGCGTTGTTTCACAAACCATCTGGCACGTCGAGAGATGACTGGTAAATATTCCCGCACCCATCGGTGCCAAAAACGGTCGGCAAACTGCTGAGTCAATTGCCAACGTTGCCGCAGACTAAAGCTGGAGTCATTGGTGGCGTTTGTCGTATCGCTGTAGTCGTATCCCTAACGTAATCAGCTGTTTATCGTTACGACGGTAAACCAAAACCCAATTGGTTGGCTACGATACGGTTACGACCTTAGCGGCACCAATAATCGATTGCATTGATTCTCATAAGGTTGGTCGAATCAGCTGTTAAAAGGTTACCGATAAAGCACCAATGTGTCCACCCTAAGGGTGTTGCTACCTATTGGCTTGTAGCCATCCGATGACCCAATCAGCAAATGATTCGTAGTGAGAGCCTCATTGTCACTACTTTCCCAGGAAACAGATGTAAGTGGTCGTGCATTTAGTATGAATTTCGACCTCGCTCAGGGCACTCCGTAGGCTTTCGTCGGTAAAACTTGTTGACGGTAGTATCTCAAATAGCATACTCTTGACTGATCGTACGAGCATTTTCCATGCGCCTCCCATATGAGGGGTACCTGGTGGATTAAATCTCCATTTTACTTCATCGACAGAAGATACTACAGCAGCCCAATCCCGTGTCTTTGAGGTTTTCGCAGATGATCTTCTCCGGCGCTTTAAAATTGGTGCCATTGTCTGAGAATATCCCTCTTGGATACCCGCGCCGAGATACAAAATTACGTATGCCATGATACAAGGACTGGTATCTAAACTATGAGCGACTTCAATGTGCACAACTCGTAACGTTAAACACGTGAATATAACGCCCCACCTTTTTTCTCGCCTTCTACCGACGGCGACGAATAAGGGACCAAAATAATCAATACCAACATATGTGAAGGGCCTCTCAAATGCAGCGACCATTGCCGCTGTTGCCATTTGTGGCCTAGTACTAGCGTTTTTACATTTTTGACATTCCCAACGTACCTTCTTATACAACGCTCTCAGTCGGTTTATAAAATACATACCACGAATCTTATTAATCACTGTATCATGCATCTGATGATGAAATTTTTCGTGGACCCAACGAACGATTAAGAAAGTTATATGATGAGAGTTCGGCAGCATTGCTACGTTTTCGTGGTTATTTAAGTGTTCTGTTCGGCCCTTGCATCGTATTATGCTCTCCATTGTTTGCTATATAGTTTGGCAGCTGAAATTGAGCTTATGTTGCGAATAGAGTGGAAGGCAGTGTACTAGGCAGTCGAATGTCATATAATGAAGGAATTGATATTCGGAATTTTTTCAAAATTTGCCCGAAAACCTGAATCACAAAAGGCAGTGTAGTTAGGTACGAAAACAAAAAAATGTAGTTAGGTTTTGCTCCTTTTTTAGCAGGAGAATTTCATTTTAAAAATGTAATGTACAAACCGATGTTCATTCTATTACCTTTTAGCAGGAGATTTTCATTTTAAAAATGTAATATATAAACTAATGTTCCTTCTATTACTCATTTTATCTATGGAGCTTCACATGCACTTTATAAAAACGTGCTTCTTATTTTTACGAAATTATTCCTCAATGAAAATAAATGAAACACGTATTAATGTAAGCATTAATCATGTTTCTTACTTCTTAAATGTTCTTCTTAGATATTATAAATGTATTAAGAGTAGCAGGACTAAAATAATATTGTCAAATCTGATATGTCAAACTAATTTTATATAATAAAAAATGAAACACAAATATTTTTATAACATGAAGATAGATAGAAAATTTATTGGGGATTGCACTGCGACCGTTGATCTATTGTGCCCTCATCAGATTGCGTCGCGTTCCAGGAGGATATGTTCCACCGTCTGATCGGTCACGAAATCGACATGAATAAAAAATTATGTTTGAAACGTTGGGTCTACTCGATGGGCGTAAATTATAGTTCATGTAATAAAAAGGAAAGGAGTACTGCCCAAAGCAATAATGTGCGCGCACTTCCTTTGTAATTACAGCGAGCAGGGACCCTTCGTTTTGTTGTTGTTATGCTATGCAAGCTGAAGCGACTAGAATTGATTTGCGGTGCTTTGATATTGTAGCTTACCGTTGTCCAATGAAATAAAAAGAATACGGTACTTACTGTACAATAACTTGTATTAATTGATCTTTGGATAATTGCTAGTGCTTGGAGTGTTGCCCAAAATAATATTGTGCGCACACGTCCGAACAGTTCGCAAGCTCAAAACCGAGTCAAGTGAATTATGTCGATCATTAAATAAATATCTATACATCGAAATATAACGAGGGTTGCTAATTTGTGTTTGCAAGTATTCATTGAATGTGATTATATACATATTTTACGAAAACCCTACAGGGTTGTATTTAGCTTCTGAACATAGATTAATCTATTACAATTACTGTGGTAACATATAATTAATACAAGTCAAACAAATAATGATGATTTCAGTTACGTACGAACATACATAAATATATGATTGCTTCATGTTTTTTTATTTAGTTGAACGGCGATAGAAAATCGTTTTTTTTTCTAAAATGCAAGAAACTTTAAAAAGAACGTAAGTTTTTAATTATTTGTGTGTTGCTTTGACGTTTGCGTTGCGTTGCTTATGGATTGAAACAATTAAAGCACGTGTGTTCAAAGTCAGATGTAGACGCAACGCAAGCGCCAAAACGAAGCAAAAGTCACCTTAAGCGTATTTGCTTTAGGTGTTATTTATCAATATTAATTAAAAATGTTAGGTCTCCTAAAAAGTTGAACTTAGGCAAGATACACAAGAGGCGTAGCTTCGTAGACGCCTGCAAAATATGGCATGCAGCTAAGATCTCTCTACACCTCAAGATTGCTTATGCTGTGCCTAATACGCGTCTATGAAGCTTCGCCTCGTGTCCATCTTCTCTTAGATTATATTTCAAAGATATTTTTTTAGCTTTAAACTTTGTTCATAATATTCATGTACATGTCTACTACTATGGCAGTCGCTTGCATACTACTATTTCATAATTAAAAAAAAATTAAGTTCGGAAAAATGCAACCTTATCACGTGCACTCTCAAACACGGTTGCCACACCATGTTGTCATTGGGACCAAAATTTATCGAAAAAAGGAACAGACCTCAAAAAAAAGGACCAAATTTTAGTTTTATTTTATTGGTATACAAACAATTCGGCAAGTTAATAGAGTATCGTATTTGTTGTAAAAAGCGAAATTGTAGGATGTTTCAGGGGTGTTCTATATACAATTTTTATAAAGGAGACACTTGGCTTTAGTTCAAACTGCACAAACAAAAATAAAGTGTACCTTTAGGTATCACATTTTCAAATTTTTAGGATAAGACTATGTCTTTCACCAATCTAAAGTTGTGAACCTAGTTTTGCTTGATTGCAATGAAATAAAATGTATAGCATACAACGGTTAAAAAATTTGCGTTGTGGCAAACTCAATAAATCGTAAATGAAACTAAGCAATTGTGGTAATGCTATTTTTATAGATGCTTTCATTTCCACTCACAGTTTAAACTTCATACCAGACCCTAGATTCAGTAAGTGTGAGTTTTGAACTCACCCTTAAACTGAATCGTCTTAAAAGTCAACTGTATAATAATTGAATACCGATCGAAATATCTAAACACTAAAACAAGTATTTTTCTGATAAGTGCGTTGCTTCATCAAAAATTAATGACAATGTGTTTGTCCGAACATTCAACACTTCATTTTTAATGCCTCGTCTAAATTATCTCCCAAGTGACATGTTATTGTTCTGCTACATTTTATTGATAGAACAATTTTCGTTGTAAGAATTCCATTGGAGTAAACTGAAAATTATATGTGGGTAATAGATTTGCGGCAATTTTTTTTAGCAGTGTTTTGAATTTTTGTTTCAGTGAAAAAGAAATAAAAGTACCAAAACCGTGCCGAAAAAGAACCAAAATTGAGAAAAAGGGACCAACGGACCATATAGGGGTGGAAGGGAATGGACTGAAGTGGCAGGCGTGTTCTCAAATGCAAGCTTCCACATCAAATACATATACATATAGGTACTTCGACATTACGAAAAACATTGTCGCGTTGTGAGGCTAAATATTTTTACATAAACGCTTTTTGACCACCACAATACCACAGATTAAGTATAAAATTTCACAAAAATAATACATTTTTTCTAAAAATCACACAGAATATCCGCAGTCATTGTTTACGAATTTAGAAACAATGAGAATGGCAAATACGAACGTGTATGAAATGTAATGTATGGTTGTATTTATATGCACGAAAATGCTTTAAAATCGCATGAAATTGTTAAAATAAAGTTCAAAAATAAATAATAAAAACTTTAATATAAATAAAAAGATTCTTCTAATAACAACAAAAACTCCTTACATATTCTATATATATCAATTGGTAAGGATTATCTCACTTTAAAATTTAAGCTAAATAATCTAGTTTTTTGTTTTTAAACTGAGTCGAGAACTGGGCGTGTGAATGTGCGAATTTCATCGATCAGCTGTTAGTTGCGCTACTTGGTAAAATTTACTATGATGCTGTCCGTATCTAGGTAAACATTCAGGGTAAAGAGTTTGCTTGATTTTTCAATTGTCTTGCCGCTTTTGAGACAGCATATCTCTTCACGATAATCTGTGGACTGAGCATACCTGATTAGGATACGTAGCGCTCGCTGAATCATATCAAAATCGATGGCTGTTTTTCGATGTTTTGCTTGCACAACTGAGTATAAGCCAAGCATGCTTAACCAACCAACCGATATCATTTCGTTACGATAATTAACGTTAATTAACGAAACAAAGTCATTTCGTTTCGTTTATTAACGTTAAGAACGTCAAATTAACGAAATGATTTTGTTTCGTTTTCTGCCATATCAAATCGAAATCAAATCGTTTATGTTGATTATTAATTTCAAACTATGCTGGCAAAG
>JARSSU010022820.1:0-11826 GCA_029619165.1 Eurosta solidaginis
ATACTCAGTTGAGCAGAGCTCACAGAGTATATTAACTTTGATTGCATACGGTTGGTTGTACAGGTATAAAGGAATGGAGATAGATATAGACTTTCCATATATCAAAATCATCAGTATCGAAAAAAAATTCGATTGAGCCATGTGTCGTACCGTCCGTCCGTCTGTCCGTTAACACGATAACTTGAGTAAATTTTGAGGTATCTTGATGAAATTTGGTATGTAGGTTCCTGGGCACTCATCTCAGATCGCTATTTAAAATGAACGATATCGGACAATAACCACGCCCACTTTTTCGATATCAAAATTTCGAAAAATCGAAAAAGTGCGATAATTCATTACCAAAGACGATAAAGCGATGCAACTTGGTAGGTGAGTTGAGATTATGACGCAGAATATAAAACTAGTAAATTTTGGACAATGGGCTTGGCACCGCCCACTTTTAAATGAAGGTAATTTAGAAGTTTTGCATGCTGTAATTTGCAGTCGTTGAAGATATCATGATGAAATTTGGCAGGAACGTTACCCTTATTGCTTTATGTGTGTTTAATAAAAATTAGCAAAATCGGAGAACGATTCAAATTTTAAAAGAAAAGTTAATATCTTTACAGCATATAAGTAAATTATGCCAAAATTCAACTCCAGTAATGATATGGTGCAACAAAATACAAAAATAAAAGAAAATTTCAAAATGGGCGTGGCTCCGCCCTTTTTCATTTAATTTGTCTAGGATGCTTTTAATGCCATAAGTCGAACAAAAATTAACCAATCCTTGTGAAATTTGGTAGAGGCTTAGCTCCTAGGACGGTAACTGTTTTCTGTGAAAAAGGGCGAAATCGGTTGAAGCCCGCCCATTTTTTATACACAGTCGACCGTCTGTCCTTCCGCTCGGCCGTTATCACGATAACTTGAGCAAAAATCGATATATCTTTACTAAACTCGTTCACGTACTTATCTGAACTCACTTTGTATTGGTATAAATGGCCGAAATCCGACTATGACCACGCCCACTTTTTCGATATCGAAAATACGAAAATGAAAAAAATGCCATAATATATACCAAATACGAAAAAAGGGATGAAACATGGTAATTGGATTGGTTTATTGACGCAAAATATAACTTTAGAAAAAAACTTTGTAAAATGGGTGTGACACCTACCATATTAAGTAGAAGAAAATGAAAAAGTTTGCAGGCGAAATCAAAAGCCCTTGGAATATTGGCAGGAATACTGTTCGTGGTATTACTATATAAATAAATTAGCGGACCGACAGATGATGTTCTGGGATCACCCTGGTCCACATTTTGGTCGATATCTCGAAAACGCCTTCACATATACACTAAGGGCCACTCCCTTTTAAAACCCTCATTAATACCTTTAATGTGATACCCATATCGTACAAACACATTCTAGAGTCACCCCTGGTCCACCTTTATGGCGATATCTCGAAAAGGCGTCCACCTATAGAACTTAGGCCCACGCTCTTTTAAAATACTCATTAACACTTTCATTTGATACCCATATCGTACAAACAAATTCTCGAGTCAGGCCTGTCCACCTTTATGGCGATATCCCTAAATGGCGTCCATCTATAGATCTATGGTCCACTTCCTCTTAAAATACTCTTTAATACCTTCCATTGATACACATGTCATACAAACACATTCCAGGGTTACCCTAGGTTCCTTTTACAACATGGTGATTTCCCTTACTTTGTCTCCACAGCTCTCAACTGAGTATGTAATGTTCGGTTACACCCGAACTTAGCCTCCTTACTTGTTTTTAAATTAATATGAAAGTTAATTACGAAAAACTTTTTTTCTGATCATAAATCAAAATTTGGGCCAAGTAAGTTATTGCACTCAAATTTTAAATTATGGAAACTAATTTGCTGCTCATAAGTAATACCAAATATAAACAAATCCTTTTCATAAACTAGACGAAATTACAAAAAAGCAAAAACAAAATGCACGTAAAGAGCAACGCCGCGTGAATTGGTGCCTGGAAGCAGAGTTCATTATACAATGAAAAATAAATAGAAAAAAACATTTTCCTTATTTTCTCATTGTTTTGGTTGCGCTTAATAGTTTGCGCTTTAGACTTGGTCTACGGATTAACTGTTTCAATTTTTATTCAAACTACATTCTATTAAACACCAACAACTATTGTGTGTCTTTTTTAGGGCTATAAGCCCTCTGGGCTGGAGGCTGTAATAACAATCACATCATCCTAATCATGTTTAAATTATTGCGTGCGGTATGTTTTGCGTCGCTCATAAATCCTCCATAAAAACACAAGCAAGTAACCAAATCAATTCGTATAACCAGTCCTATTCCTATAGGCACTTCCTTTCGATTCGATAGCTTCCGTTGTATCTTCTTTGGCTGCACGCCGCTTGCTCAAATTTGAGGGTTAATTCGAAATGAGTTAACCGTTGGTTATGCATATTTTTCTATTGCAAAGTCTATGTGCGTATGAATATGCTTTGGTGGTGCTCTCAATTGTGGTAATACGGCAGTTGCTCTTTTTTTTTAGAGCTTCAACAAAAGGAGGCATAACGAATTATCTATCAGTCATGTATCTTTTTATCCACAGCATTTCGAATGCCAAAAATATTGTTTCTTTTATGTTGGAATTATATTTTTATTGTTGTCGTTATGTGAAAATAATGTCAGCTGCTTGTGTATTTTTTACGGTCCCACCACATACGTAAATGGGCAGAGCAATGGGTTGGTCAGGTTGGGATAAATTGGCATTAAATTCATTTTATTTTATTGCAATAAATTTTTTATAGATTTGCACTAAATTTTTCTGTGAATTTGCGAAAATTGTCGCAAAGAAAAACAAAAAAAAATAGCACGTGTCTCTAAACGCACACACACATACATATGTATACATAAATATATCGGACCCTCCGCCGACTGTCGTTTAGGAAACGCCCTAAATCAGTATTTCATTTAAGAATGCCTTATTTCAGTCATAATTATATACATTTTAGGCAGAGGTTCATTCGTCATTCTTGAAACATATCTGAGATATCCCATCTCCAAATTTGCGGCAGAACTGGGTGATCTTCCCAAGCTTTATCAGATGTATACCGAAATAGCATATATATATATAGAGTAACGTCCTATTTAGTTAAAATAAAAGGCTCCTGTGGGCCTGTTGCTAAAATAGTGCAATTAACCAAATCATGTATTTGTGCTTTAGATCAATTTGAGTTACTTGAAATTATCAGATATGATCTCATATTTATATTTAAATTCACGAGGTCTCCTTTCGTCGTAGGTGTTATGTTTCAATCAAATTTTGTATTGGAATCTTTGGCAACAACTTAATACTATACGTAAATAAAAACAAACACCTTTAGACGACAAAAAGATGTTTGTACCTAAGTCGTTTAGCTCTCAACATATATAAAAAACAAGTAAGGAAGGCTAAATTCGGGTGTAACCGAACATTACATATTCAGCTGATAGCTGTGGAGACAAAATAAGGAAAATCACCATGTAGGAAAATAAACCTAGGGTAACCCTGGAATGTAGTTGTATGACATGTGTATCAAATGGAAGGGATATTAGGGATATCGCTATAAAGGTGGACCAGGGCTGACTCTAGAATTTGTTTTAGTTTAATTAGGTTTTAATTAGGTCTATAGGTGGACGCCTTTTTGAGATATCGCCATTAGGGTGGGCCAGGGGTGACTCTAGAATGTTTGTACGATATGGGTATCAAACGAAAGGTGTTACTGAGCATTTTAAGAGGTAGTGGGCATTTGGTCTATAGGTGGACGCCTTTTCGAGATATCGCCATTAAGGTGGGCCAGGGGTGACTCTAGAATGTGTTTGTACGATATGGGTATCAAACGAAAGGTGTTACTGAGCATTTTAAGAGGGAGTGGGCATTAGGTCTATAGGTGGGCGCCTTTTCGAGATATCGCCATTAGGGTGGGCCAGGGGTGACTCTAGAATGTTTGTACGATATGGGTATCAAACGAAAGGTGTTACTGAGCATTTTAAGAGGGAGTGGGCATTAGGTCTATAGGTGAACGCCTTTTCGAGATATCGCCATTAGGGTGGGCCAGGGGTGACTCTAGAATGTGTTTGTACGATATGGGTATCAAATGAAAGGTGGTAATGAGTATTTTAAAAGGGAGTAATCCTTAGTTCTATAGGTGGACGCCTTTTCGAGATATCGCCATAAAGGTGGACCAAGGGTGACTCTAGAATGTTTATACGATATGGGTATTAAACGAAAGGTGTTACTGAGCATTTTAAGAGGGAGTGGGCATTAGGTCTATAGGTGGACGCTTTTTCAAGATATCGCCATAAAGGTGGACCAGGGGTGACTCTAGAATGTGTTTGTACGATATGGGTATCAAACGAAAGGTGTTACTGAGCATTTTAAGAGGGAGTGGGCATTAGGTCTATCGGTGGACGCCTTTTCAAGATATCGCCATAAAGGTGGACCAGGGGTGACTCTAGAATGTGTTTGTACGATATGGGTATCAAACGAAAGGTGTTACTGAGCATTTTAAGAGGGAGTGGGCATTAGGTCTATAGGTGGACGCCTTTTCGAGATATCGCCATTAGGGTGGGCCAGGGGTGACTCTAGAATGTTTGTACGATATGGGTATCAAACGAAAGGTGTTACTGAGCATTTTAAGAGGGAGTGGGCATTAGGTCTATAGGTGGGCGCCTTTTCGAGATATCGCCATTAGGGTGGGCCAGGGGTGACTCTAGAATGTTTGTACGATATGGGTATCAAACGACAGGTGTTACTGAGCATTTTAAGAGGGAGTGGGCATTAGGTCTATAGGTGGACGCCTTTTCGAGATATCGCCATTAGGGTGGGCCAGGAGAGACTCTAGAATGTGTTTGTACGATATGGGTATCAAATGAAAGGTCTTAATGAGTATTTTAAAGGGAGTAATCCTTAGTTCTATAGGTGGACGCCTTTTCGAGATATCGCCATAAAGGTGGACCAAGGGTGACTCTAGAATGTTTGTACGATATGGGTATCAAACGAAAGGTGTTACTGAGCATTTTAAGAGGGAGTGGGCATTAGGTCTATAGGTGGACGCCTTTTCGAGATATCGCCATTAGGGTGGGCCAGGGGTGACTCTAGATGTTTGTACGATATGGGTACAAAGAAAGGTGTTGGTAAAAGGGGTCTTAGTCTATGGACGCCTTTTCGAGATTCGCATAGGGTGGGCCAGGGTGACTCTAGAATGTTTGTACGATATGGGTATCAAACGAAAGGTGTTACTGAGCATTTTAAGAGGGAGTGGGCATTAGGTCTATAGGTGGACGCCTTTTCGAGATATCGCCATTAGGGTGGGCCAGGGGTGACTCTAGAATGTGTTTGTACGATATGGGTATCAAATGAAAGGTGGTAATGAGTATTTTAAAAGGGAGTAATCCTTAGTTCTATAGGTGGACGCCTTTTCGAGATATCGCCATAAAGGTGGACCAAGGGTGACTCTAGAATGTTTGTACGATATGGGTATCAAACGAAAGGTGTTACTGAGCATTTTAAGAGGGAGTGGGCATTAGGTCTATAGGTGGACGCCTTTTCGAGATATCGCCATTAGGGTGGGCCAGGGTGACTCTAGAATGTGTTTGTACGATATGGGTATCAAATGAAAGGTGGTACTGAGTATTTTAAAAGGGAGTAACCTTAGTTCTATAGGTGGACGCCTTTTCGAGATATCGCCATAAAGGTGGGACCAGGGTGACTCTAGAATGTTTGTACGATATGGGTATCAAACGAAAGGTGTTATTGAGCATTTTAACAGGGAGTGGGCATTAGGTCTATAGGTGGACGCCTTTTCGAGATATCTCCATTAGGGTGGGCCAGGGGTGACTCTAGAATGTGTTTGTACGATATGGATATCAAATTAAAGGTATTAATGAGGGTTTTAAAAGCGAGTGGCCCTTAGATGTATATCTGAAGGCGTTTTCGCGATATCGACCAAAATGTGGACCAGGTGATCCAGAAAATCATCTGTCGGGTACTGCTAATTTATTTATATATGCAATACCACTAACAGTATTCCTGCCAAGATTCCAAGGGCTGTTTGATTTCGCCTTGTAGAACTTTTTCATTTTCTTCTACTTAATATGGTAGGTGTCACACCCATTTTACAAAGTTTTTTCCAAAGTTATATTTTGCGTCAATAAACCAATCCAATTACCATGTTTCATCCCTTTTTTCGTATTTGGTATAGAATTATGACATTTTTTTCATTTTTCGTAATTTTCGATATCGGTAAAGTGGGCGTGGTTATGGTCGGATTTCGGCCATTTTTTATACCAAGATAAAGTGAGTTCAGATAAGTACGTGGACTAAGTTTAGTAAAGATATATCGGTTTTTGCTCAAGTTATTGTGTTAACGGCCGAGCGGAAGGACAGACGGTGGACTGTGTATAAAAACTGGGCGTGGCTTCCACCGATTTCGCCCATTTTCACAGAAAATAGTTACCGTCATAGAATCTATGCCTCTACCAAATTTAAGAAGGATTGGTAAATTTTTGTTCGACTTATGGCATTAAAAGTATTCTAGACAAACGAAATGAAAATGGGCGGAGCCACGCCCATTTTGAAATTTTCTTTTATTTTTCTATTTTGTTGCATCATATCATTACTGGAGTTGAATTTTGACTTAATTTACTTATATACAGTAAAGATATTAAATTTTTTGTTAAAATTTGAATTTAAAAAAAATTTTTTTTAAAAGTGGGCGTGTTCTTCATCCAATTTTGCTAATTTTTATTTAGCACATATATAGTAATAGTAGTAACGTTCCTGCCAAATTTCATCATGATATCTTCAACGACTGCCAAATTACAGCTTGCAAAACTTTTAAATTACCTTCTTGTAAAAGTGGGCGGTGCCACGCCCATTGTCCAAAATCTTACTAATTTTCTATTCTGCGTCATAGCGTCAACCCATCTACCAAGTTTCATCGCTTTATCCGCCTTTGGCAATGAATTATCGCATTTTTTCGGTTTTTCGAAATTTTCGATATCGAAAAAGTGGGCGTGGTTATAGTCCGATATCGTTCATTTTAAATAGCGATCTGAGATGAGTGCCCAGGAATCTACATACCAAATTTCATCAAGATACCTCAAAATTTACTCAAGTTATCGTGTTAACGGACAGACGGACGGACGGACGGACATGGCTCAATCAAATTTTTTTTCGATACTGATGATTTTGATATATGGAAGTCTATATCTATCTCGATTCCTTTATACCTGTACAACCAACCGTTATCCAATCAAAGTTAATATACTCTGTGAGCTCTGCTCAACTGAGTATAAAAAAAAGTAAGGACGGGACTGTCTTCGGCTGTGCTGAAGACTTCATACCTTTCATGAATGGGGCTGAACAATAATCTTATCCCGTTCGTACTCTCCAAATAATCGGATGTATAAGATAAGAAGTATATAGTGAACAGATGTACATACCTAAACGATTTTTAAGATAAATATAAAATAACAAATGGCAAAAAACCCCTTATCTGAACGATCGGTGGTATGGGATATATATTATATATAGCTCCGATCGAAATGATTTTTTAGGAAATCTTCTATGATATATTAGAATAAATGTCACCAAGTTTAACGTTTTTATATTGGAAATTAAGGGAGAAATTGCCAAACATCTTTCTATCTAAACGATCGGTTGTATGGGATATATACTATATATAGCTCCGATCAAAGTGGTTTTTTCAGAAAATCGTTTTTAAAATAAATAAATGTAAGGCGCGATAACCTCCGAAGAGATCTAAGGCCGAGCTTCTCTTCCAATTTGCGTCGTGCTCCTCTTGCTTTTCCCTACAAATTGGCCGGACGGGACCTACATGTTTTATGCCGACTCCGAACGGCATCTGCAAGGCAGATGAGTTTTCACTGAGAGCTTTTCATGGCAGAAATACACCCGGAGCGCTTGCCAAACACTGCCGAGAGGCGAGCCCGCTTAGAAAAATATTCTTCTAATTGAAAACCTTATTTCTAAAATTTTGATGTTGCTTTGCCCGGGGTGCGAACCCAGGGCATACGGTGTGATAGGCGGAGCACGCTACCATCACACCACGGTGGCCGCCATCGTTTACGATATATCAAATATTATATATCACGAGTTCACGTTTATACTTCTCTGAATTGCGGCAGAATGACACAATCGTCGTTGTCTGAACGACTCGCGTATGCTTTATCGTGTCCGATCATACCGGATCGTCAAATGTCTAATGCTATACAAAAATACATCTTCTGCCAAATTGCATTGGGATATCTCAAAATTGAGGGACTAGTTGCGTTCAACATACAGACGGACGGACAGACGGACATGGCTATATCACACTCAGTCGTCGCCCTGATCATTCGGTATACTTAATGGTGAGTCTACCTTCTATATTTCTCAAACGTTACAACATCGGACCAAGTTAATATACCATTTCATGTCATGAAAGTATAAAATAATACACTTACATCTATGTTCCAACAGAAAATAATTGCATGACAATTCGATAATTGAGTGGTGTTCCACTCAGTTTAGACTTACTACAATAGTCATTTGATAGTCGGGTGGGCTTATCTCTACAGCAGCAAACATACTTTGTCAGACTGCAAAATGTGCGTGCTGGTATTAGGCGAATCGGAATGGATTGAAAACAGTAAACTTCAAATTTGTGTGTAGACAATGTGTTGAAAGTTTTCGTTCATTGAGTTGCCATTCTCTCTTTTCACAATCCTACTCCAGTGAAATGAAAATAATCACATCAGCTGGATGAGGTGAGCCACAACATGTTGAGCCATGCGTAACTCCCGACGTTTATGCGACTCAGTAACACATTTACAAGGTTGCATATACAGTTTAAAACAATTTATTACGCAATAAATTGGCATTTCATTACTACGGTCTAATTCTATGATAAATATGCGTAATAAATTGCTCCAATGGTATAAATTGCCATCTGGTATGTGTTTTTGGGTTTTGACATACTATAGAACTTATAAATCTGATGAATATAGAGACTGTCGTGAATTCGCCCAATTATAAGCTTCTCACTTACGACATGCAATACATCAATTTGGCTAGTTTGAAATTATGGCTAGAAGGGTAATGGGCTTTTCTTTGTATAATGAACCTCTCATGATCTAGATAGAGCGTAACTGTTCAACCGTGAAAAGAGGAATAACAACCAATCCCACCTATAGCTGGTATGGCAAAAATGAGGGTGAGGTGGATGGGCGAAGCACTGCTACAACAACAACAACAACAGGTGGTGACCTACGCGCGAGACGCACAAGCAATAAAAAAATTATAAGCATAGCAAGGAGAGGAGTTAACCTTTTTCGTCATAGAAGTTCAATTTTATATTTGATAAATTTTTTTAATAAAGATGTACAAAGCGACCGATCTTTAAAAATATGGAACACTGATTTGTTGGAAGGCGATTGAGTTGTTGTTACATTAATACCACGCTAGGTAACGTTCTACGATCTGCTTGTGGGAGGATCACTGAAACGTTGGATCATGCCTCAGAGGTTTTAAGCATAATATTCAATACCCCGCCTATCGATCTCCTTATCACGGAAACGGCATCACAAAGTGTCCTTCGGAAGTTCATTCCATAAAAAGAAGGAGAAGATAGAAGGTCAACGACCACGATATCAAATGTCCCTACTACGACTCGAATTGCCACAGCAATGCTTAGGGCATCTTAGTTTCAGAATGGTTTTAGGTTAGGTTGAACTGACCGGACCGTGAGTACCTCACATATACTCTATAAGTCCAAAGGTTATCCGGAAGTTTGTTTAACGACAAACTTAAAATTCACATCCAAAACCAAGAACAACTTTCTACGTCAACTTGGCAAGTAATAGAGCTTTCATAAGACCTGTGCCACTTTCTGCTAAGGTTGAAGGCCTATACATGGCTCTTCGATATTTTATAGCCCGCAGTAGATTCTCGATTTTTCTCCTTAGTCGATATTATTTTGAACTCTCGGCTTCTCTAATCTGATTGGGGACGTCTCCTGAGTAGCCTTCGAGGAAGGCGCTCTTTTAGATAGTTCATACGCTTTTTCATTTCCATCTATTCTCATACGCCCTGGGACCCTGGCTGCAGTTTACGCTGTGTTCCAGTGTTCTACTGTTTACGGCTTCTACTCTCCGTCTGAAAAATTCTAAATTGATCTGGCAGCTGTGCATCTCTTTGTTTGGATCAGGACAGTATACCGTAGACTCCACCCTTCTACTTAATTGGATACACCAGTGTACATGTGCATCGCCTCGTCCGCCGTCGGGCACCATTTTGCCAGCATCTACTTCTATTGTGGCTCTATCAGTCCCTTCGAAGCGCAGATACGGAATTATGTAATTGATGATGCTACTAGTATATGATGACTATGCCCGTAATTTAACTATTCTTAAATGAAACTATTATTTTTTCAAGTGGTTATAGCGTTGTAATTATTTTGTTCCCACCAGCACGTACTAAATTTTAGTGGCTGTTGAATAACAGTTACGAAGCTTGTGCGTAGTGAAAAAATCGGATTAAAAACTGGCCTACCTAGAAGATTATTAAAAAAAACTCTTTAATACGCAGGAGTGAAGCGGGTGCATCTCTGTAGACCACGTGACCGTCATGCGGTGAATAACAATATTTCCGTTCTTAGAATGAATAAAAAATATCATTCATTAGTTCGGTACTCCAGGACACTTGACGATTCGGTTCATATAGCATAGATAGTGTGGAGAGTATTAACATCACTATGCTGTAGTAAATAATCACACAACAAAAACGGCAACATTAGTACAAGGCAACGAAGAGATATCTCTCACGCCACATGTAGTAAACACCGAGTAGTTACTCACACATACACACGCTATATGGCTATAAGAAAAGCATAAATACAAATATACATGTTTATAGCTAGTGACCAAGCATGAGATACAATTTTCTCGAACAGATTTTCGCGAAATGACTAGACCTTAGGAGAAATGAAGAACTTCTCAAATAAGCAAACTCTACGTTGTGAGATATAATGAACGGCGCTGTTGAAAATGTATCTCTTGATCAAGCGACAATGATACACAAATGAAGTTTTCAGGCATTACGTCAATAGGCCGGCGATTTGACTTCCACAAATGAAAACATCAGTTTTGAAAAGTTAGAGGATTTTACTTGGATAAAAAGCTTAAAAATTACCCTGAAAATGTATATATATAGGATACAACATCCATTGCAATGATAAGAGACAACACTCAACCCAAAAATAAAGAAAGATAAGGAAAAAACCATGAAGAAAAAAAATAAAAAAAAACAAAAAGAAAAAAATAAAAAAAGAAAAATAAAAATAATAGAAATAAAAAATATAAAAATCAAATAAAAAAAAAAAAAAAAATAAAAAAAAAATCATCCGCAACTCAAATTTTGAAGTGTCGAGTTACAAAAGCGTAATAATTATTAATCAACCAATATACACTTGGACAGTACATAAATCCTTAAATTTCATAAGAACTTCTACACTACTTGTGCAAAAAATATTGGAATATGTACATATGTACTTAAATATCAGAACGTCTAAACGAGTATGAATTCACAAGTCAAGCATTAAAATTCCAAAACTTTGAATTTAAATTCGTTGGTTGAAGGGCTTACGGCGGAACTGTATACATACATAAACCCATACATTCACAGAAGACATTACCGTAAATGAAGCCATTATGTAGAATTGTCGTGAAACCTTTCAAGCCCTTTACACTTTTCTTTAATTAAAGAGGCGAAAACAAAGAAAACAAACGACAAACAACAGAAG
>JARSSU010022821.1:0-45419 GCA_029619165.1 Eurosta solidaginis
CGGCAATGGACCGTTGAGAACCCTTAGTGAACTTTGTGCTACCTCTACTGACGTAACGCATAGCTACAAAGGGTACAGATGCTGATTACTATTATTTATCACACCTGACGTCGCAAGTAACATGGTATATGAAGGCGAACACATATTAAACCAACAAAAGCATGAGTATTTGTCGAGCTGTTTGAGGTCGGTACTGTAGGCGTTTGATACTACACGATACCGATGCTGAGGATACTGGTGATATTAGCGTGTACGGCAGCTATGCAACGACGACAAGTAATTGTGTGTGAAGAATATAAGTCATTACCAATGATCATTGGCGATAAGGAGCACAGATTAAGGTGAAGAAAGTGAGGACGTCACTACTATGACAGTGAGTGCACGGGTACACCTAAACAGAAGCCGAATGGAGTACAACAAAGACAGGTATTGTGTACGAATAAGCATTTTGTACCACATAGTATGACAAAGTCGCATCGCTTACCATTAAGAAAGGTGGTGTGACGATGATGAAGGTTTATACACAGTAAGACTGAGGAATCCAGTTGGAGAAGTAGATGCTACACTTAACTTGATAATAATGAGTAAGATATTAGTAAACTGAATATACCTGCAAAGGGGGTTGAAACTAAGAAAAAACAATTTGCAAAAGCTCATTTCTAATGTGTCATGTTGCTTTAGCGAGGCAAAATCCATTACAGTCATGCTAATTTCGGTGACTGTGTCTGTTCATATACAAATAAGTAACAAAAGAGCGCCTGGCAGGTTAGGTTGAACTGGTTCGGTCAATGAATGCATCACATATACGGAATGTGTCAATAATGTATACCAGAATTAGTTTTACAACCACACGGAAACGCCCCAATTAGGCACCAGCTCCATTTTGTTGTCAAATACTATAAGTTTGTAGGACCTAGCTTAAAATCCGAGATCTAAGCAACCTGCCGCTCCTATAGCTGTTCAACAGTTTCTTCCTGCATGCGCGCACTCCTACATCTGCTGTTACGGACGAGGCTAACTTATAAGCATCACGACTGATAAGCAGTTCCAGTTAGTAGGATTGCTCAGCCGATCTTAGTAGGATTTGTGATTAAGTCATTTAAGCATTTTTCAGCTTCACGCTTCTGTCCACGCCTTTCTGCTTGTTAGATCAAATGCAACTCTCTCTCTCTTTGATTCACCAAACAGATTGGGACCGGGAACGCCAATCTAGATGTCTGGTTCGGCCGAGCGAAATCTCTCCAATGCTTCTTTGCATCAGGATACTTCTTGATAAATTACTGTGTGAGTAATGTCCTTGATCGCCGCCTCACTATCAATAGTATTACTTACGCCTCGATTGCAGCCTAAGACTCTCGCGGCTTCACTCAGCACAATTTCCGCCTTACAAGTACGGCAATGATATAGAAAGTCTGTAGGATCTACTTAATTCTGGATCGATGCAGCAAAACATCAGACCGAACCCTTTCGTAATTTGGACCATCTCTATACACGTATATAGTAGGTTCTGTCATTTAAATACCCTTGCGCCAACCCTCGGCTCAATTGTCGTCACCAGACCTCTTTCGAAGTCTCACGCGCGGAACAGTGTAGTCGGTCGATCAATACGTTATGGCGCTATAATGCATCAGGGAGCGGAGTGTTGTAGATATCTGACGCGTATGATGGCTGAAACAGCCATCGCATACGCCGTGCTGTATTGACTGGTCCGCTTTCGAATCGCTTATGCAGCGAGGTTCCGCTGTTCAGAGACTTTAGTGGGTTCCACATAGACCTAATGCGACGTGCGCACTCTGCAGCTTAATATGGAGCCGCTCCAATTTGTTAAGGTCGATATACTTCATCGAATTGAGATTGTGTTGATGATGCTCGTTGAAGACAGTTTTGAAAGTCCCGGCATTGCCCAAAAGACACCTACATCAATTACGGGTATTCCAGCGCTTGCTCTATATTCGTGATCACCCTACTTATGCCCATTTATATCAACTGCACGCCTGTGTTGTAAGCACGCGGTGCTGAAGAGAATAATTCTTCATTCATATATGTTAATAAATATATATATCTATTAATCAGTCTAGGGTTTTGAGCAGAACAGATGTTAATCTAATAGGCATGTAGTTTTCCGGGTGCAAATGACTGGTTGTTCCTGCATTCGGTATGACGACTATCGAACCGTTCTTTAAGTTGCAAGACGTGGTTCAGTTCCATCCATACACAAAGTTTTTTCCAAGCAGTCCTTTAATGGTTCCACCAATCATATCTACAAACAATCTGGACCACCGATTCGGGTCTCTGCAAAAAAGCGTTCAGGTATCGTTCCAAGCAGTTCTTTAATGGTTCCACCAATCATATCTACAAACAATGTATACCACCGATTAGGGTCTCTGCAAAAAGCTTTCAGGTATCGTTCCAGCAGTTCTTAATGGTTCCACCAATCATATCTACAAACAATGTGGACCACCGATTCGGGTCTCTGCAAAAAAGCTTTCAGGTATCGTTCAAGCTTGTTCCATCTCCAACTCACAACAATAATACTATTATTCCAAGAGGAATTAGAGGCGGCTTGCATTACGACATATTACAAATTTATAGCACCGGCGCAAGTGCGGCAGCTGGGCTTTCTCGTATTCTCAACAGATTACGTTCCTCCCGGCAGTGATTTGTAAACTCTCCGAGTGAATTTCTACCATGAAAAGCTTCTCAGTGAAAATTCATCTGCCTTGCAAATGCTGTTCGGAGTAGGTCCCGTCCCGCCGATTTGTAGGAAAATTTAAAAGGAGCACGACGCAAGTCGGAAGATAAGCTTGGTCTAATATCTCTTCGGAGGTTATAGCGCCTTATATTTATTTATAATTTTTTTGTTTATATTATCCTCGTACACTGCCAAAAATGGCTGATTTTTTTCTCAAGAGCAAACGAATGTACTTCAAGTGTTTGTCAAACCGATCTAGCCTTTGCCTGGACTTTTTAACACAGTCCCGGCTACTCTCTTCCCTTTTAGCCAAACATTTTTTCTATTTGCGCTCAATATTTTAAAATTTTTAAAGGAAACCAAAGGCACCTGGTGCACCGGAGCCATTAGAAGTCACGCATGATTCAATCACACTGTTCTGGAAAGCTCCTGAAAATGATGGCCAATGTGAAATAACTGAATATATTCTGGAATATCATGATGTGAAGGAAGAGAGGTAAGAAAATTTTAATATGTCATATAAAAATATACTATACCGATAAAATTACACTATTCCCACAGATGGATCGAGATACGTAAAATCAAAGACACAACGTATACGATTAGCAAACTGAAAATCGAAACAGAATATGTGTTCCGTGCTGTAGCTATAAATGATGTGGGTCCATCACCACCTTCGCCACTTTCACCACCCATACGACTGGTTTCCGAAATAAAGAAGGAAAAAACCAACAGTACAAGAACCACTCCAGGACATCGTGACCGAATTGAATAAAGAAATCACTTTGTCTTGTGTCTTCGGCGGTATACCTGAACCGAAGGTGACATGGAAGAAAAATGGAAAGGTAATCACATCAAAGACTACACGATATGAAAATCGTGTATCCAAATATACTATTGAGAAGACAACAATTGAGACTGAAGCGACGTATACTTGCTTAGCTGAAAATGAAATGGGTAGCATAGAGACCTCATGTAGAGTTACACTGCAAGAAAAGCCAACAATTGAGATTGATGAGAAGTATCTGGCACAAAAATTACGTGCAGGCAAAACTTTGAACATTCCGGCCACAGTTCGTGGTTATCCGCAACCGAACGTTACATGGTATAAGGAGACCACAGAACAGACATCCCGAACGGAACGTGTTATAATCGAAACAACAGAAACCACATCAACATACTCATTGGAGAACGTGATACGTACAGATTCTGGACTTTACAAAATTACGGCAACAAATAGTTCGGGCGCAACAACAACTGAATGTACAATACAAGTTGTTGATAAGCCAGGAAGACCGCGATCATTGGAGGTTAAGGAAATGAAGAAAGATGCAATCACACTGGAGTGGACGCCACCAATCGATGATGGCGGTTTAGAATTGAATAAATATATATTAGAAAAGTGTGATCTGCAAAATAGTCTATGGATGAAAGTGGCTGATTTGGAAAAAGACATTTATTCATTTTCTGTGCAAAAACTTGCAATGAATGCTCAATATATGTTCAGAATAGTGGCTGCTAATCCTGTTGGTGTGTCCGATCCAGTCGAGAGTGAACCTGTGACGATTACAAGGAAATTCGGTGAGCGTATTATGCAAAATTCTGTCTAGTTTTTTTTTAGGAGCAACAATAATTCTGGTTATAGAACAAACGGTGTTGTTACTAAATTTAAGGACCTGTGACAATTATAACGTCTTTTACTGGCTCAAGTTCGATTCTGGGTTATTTATATGTGGGTATGTCTAGACTTTTGTGTTTGAGGCTCAATAATGCCAGGACGGCCATACGGGTTGGAATTCAATATGATGCAACGATGGCCAATAGTCCTGAAGAATCTACTTACCAAATGGTTTTGATGAAGAGAGTTCCAGTCCCTTGTAATAGTTACGTTTTCATGTTTTATTGTTATTACTCTAAGAATATTGACCTTGACCAATGATATTTGTTAAATCAAGATCTTAAGGACAATAAAACTCTCTATGACTAATGTCAATGTTAATTGGTAAATGAGGCAATTAGATCTAACACTTTTGGAAAAGTGATCAGTGCTATGTACCCTTTCTCCCAGAAACGTTTTATAAAACGTTATTTTCGCAATTATTTGAGAGATCGGAACTATAACGAGAATATTTTGGGACCATGTGTGGATCGTTTCGGAACTATCTTTGAATAATGCGCGGATTTTGCGTTATCATATAACGACTGTACAGCGGATTGGTCAGGATTGTTTTAAGAGTCATTCAATAAAATTGTATATTTTATGTTCTTCATGCTGACGAAGCCGCTGTGAAAGATAGTTCAAAACAGGACTAAGGAGATGTCAGCGAAAGGCAGGTATGTGGAGTAAGGGTACCAAGCTCACTTGGTATCGTACTTTCGTATCATTGTATGAGAGATTCCACAGACTGCTGATAGAAAAATAGAGTCGAGAACCCAGGACTTGAGTTCTACAAGAACCCAAAAACATGCTTAAGAGGGTAGAAATTTGTTTCGAATTAACTTGAAACCCGGTTTGAATGTAAATCACTTCGAAAGAGTCGATAGTAGACCAATGCAATAGAGATTCAGTTTGAGAAGATTCAATTCCACTCAATTTAATTGTAAGGAAAGGTTTTCTGACAAAATTTCCAAAACTACTCTTAATCATTGTCATCATTAATTGGGGCTTAAACGCATGACGGTTTTGACTGTCATGTAGCATAATACGCCAGCTATACCTTTTGAAAAGAAAGGGGGCGCTTATCACAATGGCCAAGGGCCCCAACCTTCGTCAGCTGTCCAATCTACGAATAAGAATAATTTCTTGGTCAGATTGTTTTTAGCACAGGGACAAAAGGTCAAACATAGATCTTCTCTAGAATATGGCGCATAGTGAATAGTTGATACATGCTTTTTATACTCAGTTGAGCAGAGCTCACAGAGTATATTAAGTTTGATTGGATAACGGTTGGTTGTACAGGTATAAA
The DNA here is from genome assembly GCA_029619165.1 of Eurosta solidaginis. Taxonomy (NCBI): domain Eukaryota; kingdom Metazoa; phylum Arthropoda; class Insecta; order Diptera; family Tephritidae; genus Eurosta; species Eurosta solidaginis. The sequence goes on from JARSSU010022821.1 coordinate 5,659, forward strand.
GGAATCGAGATAGATATAGACTTCCATATATCAAAATCATCAGGATCAAAAGAAAAATTGATTAAGCCATGTCCGTCCGTCCGTCCGTCCGTCCGTTAACACGATAACTTGAGTAAATTTTGTGGTATCTTGATGAAATTTTGTACGTAGGTTCCTGAGGACTCATCTCAGATCGCTATTTAAAATGAACGATATCGGACTATAACCACGCCCACTTTTTCGATATCGAAAATTTCGGAAAACCGAAATAGTGCGATAATTCATTACCAAAGACAGATAAAGCGATGAAACTTGGTAGGTGTGGCGTGGCTCCGCCCTTTTTCATTTAATTTGTCTAGGATACTTTTAATGCCATAAGTCGAACAAAATTTACCAATCCTTTTGAAATTTGGTAGGGGCATAGATTTTATAACGTTAACTGTTTTCTGTGAAAATGGGCGAAATCGGTTGAAGCCACGCCCAGTTTTTATACACAGTCGTCCGTCTGTCCTTCCGCATGGCCGTTAACAACATAACTTGAGCAAAAATCGACATATCTTTACTGAACTTAGTTCACGTACTTATCTGAACTCACTTTATCTTGGTATCAAAATGAACGAAATCCGACTATGACCACGCCCACTTTTTCGATATCGAAAATTACGAAAAATGAAAAAAATGCCATAATTCTATACCAAATACGAAAAAAGGGATGAAACATGGTAATTGGATTGGTTTATTGACGCGAAATATAACTTTAGAAAAAGCTTTGTAAAATGGTTGTGACACCTACCATATTAAGTAGAAGAAAATGAAAAAGTTCTGCAGTGCGAAATAAAAAACCCTTGAAATCTTGGCAGGAATACTGTTCGTGGTATTATATATATAAATAAATTAGCGGTATCCAACAGATGATGTTCTGGGTCACCCTGGTCCACATTTTGGTCGATATCTGGAAAACGCCTTCACATATACAACTACCACCACCCCCTTTTAAAATACTCATTAACACCTTTCTTTTGATACCCATATTGTACAAACGCATTCTAGAGTCACCCCTGGTCCACCTTTATGGCGATATCTCGAAAAGGCGACCACCTATACAACTACCACCACTCCCTTTTAAAACCCTCATTAATACCTTTAATTTTATACCCATATCGTACAAACACATTCTAGAGTCACCCCTGGTCCACCTTAATGGCGATATTTCGAAACGGTTTCCACCTATAGAACTAAGGCCCACTCCCTTTTAAAATACTCATTAACACCTTTCGTTTGATACCCATATTGTACAAACGCATTCTAGAGTCACCCCTGGTCATCTTTATGGCGATATCTCTGAAAAGGCGACCACCTATACAACTACCACCACTCCCTTTTAAAGCCCTCATTAATACCTTTAATTTGATACCCATATCGTACAAACAAATTCTAGGGTCACCCCTGGTCCACCTAAATGGCGATATCTCGAAACGGCGTCCACCTATGGAACTAAGGATCACTACCTTTAAAATACTCATTAACACCTTTCTTTTGATACCCATATTGTACAAACAAATTCTAGGGTCACCCCTGGTCCACCTTTATGGCGATATCTCGATACGGCGTCCACCTATGGAACTAAGAATTACTCCCTTTTAAAATACTCATTAACACCTTTCATTTGATACCCATACCGTGCAAAAAAATTCTAGAGTCAACCCGGATCCACCTTTATGGCGATATCCCTAAATGGCGTCCACCTATAGAACTATGGCCCACTCCCTCATAAAATACTCTTTAGTGCCTTTCATTTGATAGACATGTCATACAAACACATTCCAGGATTTCCGTCGGTTCATTTTCCAACATGGTTATTTTCCCTTATGTTGTCACCATAGCTCTCAACTGAGTATGTAATGTTCGGTTACACCCGAAGTTAAACTTCCTTACTTGTTACCAACTGGCTTCGTCATATTCGATACGAAGTATTGAGATGTCGAGTTTGTAGTCGTCCTCAATTTAAAAAGGAGAAGCCTCTCCAAATATCACCGTTTCTCGTCTTCAAGTTTAAAAAAGTCCTATCTCCGGATTTAGTTGAAGAACACGCTATGTCAGAGAACTTTTCATAAATGAACTTACTCAGCCCACAACATATTGAACCGCATTCTGTAATAGGGCTTTGTTCGTCGATGGGTTCTTGTGAAAAAGCAAATCTGAGGAAAGGCATTGCTAAACGCAAGTCAATATAATGATATTCCACCCAGCAGTCGCTTTGTAGCATCCTGCCAAAAACCTGGGAGTCAGTTCAGCAAAGCGGTACTTTCGCAATACAGGTTTAATAACTATCTCCGAACTGGTGCTAATCGGATGCACAGCGAGGCAGTTGCCAGCCACATGTGTACCGGCAGCTCTGAATTCTGAGCTCAAAGGCTGCAACTTTTTCAGAGGCACCAAGACTGAACCAGTTAGGAACGCGTTCAAAAGGTCTGCAAATACCAACCTCTAAAAGTATCAGTTGAAAGCACTACGAGGAAACTGAATTAACACTAGTACCGTCCCCTAAAGCAATAGTTATACGCTAGCACGGTGCTTATGCGATTCGCTGAAGAGAGGCTTCACCTTGGGTAGGTGTAAAGCTGAAAAGCTACGAATTAAATTAAAAACGTCCCTAACAAAAAATACATGCAAAACTATTAAAAAACATTATCAAATTTAGTCGCCATATATTGAGCTTTAATTCTCTAATCCAGACTGGTTGTAACACCAAGGTGTCACCAAGAAGGCAGCCGATTAGATAGCTGCTTACTATGTCGCTGTCTACCACAGCGAGCACTGTATATTTTCAGGCTTATTGGCCTAAATCTCCTCGGAGTTATATCGCACCTTGTACTTGTGTATGGTCTTATCTTTTAGCTATTGTAATTTACTCTCAATATATAATTTTTTTTGATTTACTCCCCATAGACAAACCATCACCACCACGTGCTCCAACGGAAGTCTTCGGTATGACAGATACGGAATTCACACTCGCATGGGAACCATCAGAAAGCGATGGTGGCTCAAAGATTATCGAATATATTGTCGAATTTAAAGAATTCCATGAAACTGAATATCGCCTACTTGGTAGTACGAACGGTAACGTTACAAATATTCTGGTTAATAATGTGCTAAAGAATCGGGCATATCAATTTAAAATTTACGCAAAGAATGATGCTGGAATTAGTGAAGCTCTTGAGACTGAAGACAAAATAGTTGTAAGCCGAAAGATAAGTAAGTGGAAACATTTAGTTATTATATAAATTAACGGAACAATTTCATATGCTATGGCTTTATCTTCCTTCAATACTTTGCTTTGTGGGCTTAAAAATACTGAACAATATGTGAATACATACATATCTATATGACTTAAGCTTAGAAAAGCTCACAAAATAGGCGAGGAGGTATTCTTGCGAAACCTGCTGCTCATATTTAAAGAAGGAATGGTGAGCACGACAAAAGGAAGCAAACTATGCAGAGAGACACAAGTCATTTACCTTAGCGAGTTAAGGGCTTAGAATATACGCGCGGCCGGTATGCCTGTCGTAAAAGGCGACTAAAATGCCAAATTTATTCAAGGGGTTGTGTAGCGAAACCCTTCCAAGGGATTGCCAACGCAATATATAGCTTCTCCAATACAATTGCGAACCTCACCCACCCGTGGCGAATCCTGTTCTTTTACAGCTGACGCTCTGGCGACCCCAAGCTCCTTATGGATCTAGGGAATGGGAAGGCGGGATGGCTTAGAAGGTTTCATGTGGTCATACCAAATTGTTCCTGAGATGGTTAGTACCTTAATTGTGCTTGTTACCTAAACGTACCGCATTTGCATCCGGCAAAAGACCATCATCATCGATAACACTCCCCAAAGCCTTCGGGGTATCCTTATCGCTACAAAAACAACAACAACAAGAGTCACTCTAGCCCCACTTCGTTCTGGATACTGTAACAGACAACACCAAATAATATCCTTTCAATAGTATTGGTAATATGAAACCAACGCATCTAACATAAGCATCCTTATGGTTCAACACTGTTGAAACCACAAGTTTCTTTCCGTGAGAGAAATTTGATGACAATTTGCGTATGGTAGCGCCTACTGATTGGGGCGATGCACAGTAAACACGTCCGCACGAGAAAGAGCTGCCTGTAAATTTCTATGTTCCAGTTCGGGTTCATTGTAAAACTTATACCTTCCGACACGATTTGGAAAATCTTACGCGAGCAAAACTATCTCGCGGTCTATGGCGTCGTTGTCGTTACGCGAAGAGAGAAATGAGACGTCTAGTTAAAAGAAAGACATGTAAGCCTGAAAGGCGTTCAACCAGAAAGTCCACCGGATGGCGAACGGTTTCAAGGCGGGGTAAATTTTCAGCAAGAATAAAAATGACCACCCTCTAGCCTATGCAATGGACGTAATTAAACTATGGTGAAGGCGCTTTTCCTCATTGCTAAATATAGGTAGAGGGAACATGGGACCCCCATACCGATGGAAGATACGTTCCACTATCCGGCAACGAAGAAGTTACAAAAGCACTATCCCGGCTAAAAAAAATAAATCGCCTGTAAACCAAAATATGGTCCAAGCAAAATGCGCCAAATTTGTAGCTCCAAGTTTGAACTCAGTTGGGCTCCACTAAGGAATATTTGACCTCCCTTGGTGCTTCCATTGGCTTCAGTTATCGCTTAAGCGGTTAAGCGTCAATTAATGTTAATAATGATCATGATGTGTTGGTCAAAAAGAAATCAGAGCATATTGTTTCCTAACTTTTACAAATAATAGACTGCTACAACAACATTAGTCGATTTAAAATAATACATTTGCATATGTACATATGTTAGAGAACGACCAGACAAATGTTTTTAAAATCGGACTGAACCGAGCAGAGCTTTGTCCAATCTCAGCCGAATTGGAAGCTCTCAACTTATAAGTAATCTGTAATTTGCATAAGTCTTATGGCCGTTTTCACCATCTGCTATTAAGTTAGATTTTACCTGGACTTACTTTACCTACCTGACTTTTTCGTTTTCACCAAACAAGAGTGACCAACCCCGGCTAAATCGATAATTGTAAATATTGTAACGAATTTAGTGAAATTCCGCTTATTTGAAACCTTCTGCTAACGTTCGAATCACTAAACTGTTGAATAAATAACTTCAATATTCAATAATGCAAAATGGTGTTTATTAGACTATTTTGAAAGTATCTCCCAATAACACTTATACTTCACAACCAATAGCGTTGTTGTTGTGCCTTTATTTACTTAGTATCAGATTAGTGAAGTGAGTATCACTTAGTGATGCTAATATTCGTCACAATACTAACTGAAGATGGTGAAAACGGCCCTTAATGGGTGGATTCGCTTTGTCTTGCAATGTGCACAGATTGCACGGAGTTAGTTATCCCATGCAATAGTACGACCCCATTGCGGACTTATAGCATGCATTAGTAATAAGCGTCAAAACTGCTCGTAGCAGCACGAAAAATCGAGGTCCGGTAGTTCTCTACTTTTCATAGTTATTTTGCTAACTAACATTTGCTTAACCCCTTATGCGCCAACGCTGCTACATCTAAATTTATGCAAATCGAATAAAAATACTAAAATCAGTACGAGCTTGGGAAAATTTAGGTATGTACATTGTTTGAAATGCAAAAATACATTTATATACAGCAGCGAACACGAAAATATGTACCAGTAGCAATTTTTATCAAATTTCGTTAGTTAAATATTTTTTTCTGATTATTTAAGAAAAAACTTCCATGAGTTAAGCAACAACATTTTCGAAAAAAATTCGTGAAAATTTTACGAAACTTCAACCGTTTTATTTTGAGTTACCTGAAGTTTTTTGAGTATGCAGTTTTGTAGCCAAATTAGTCTGCGTCTGACAAAGTATAAGTTAAAAAGTCTGTTTCAGAGGGCTTTGTTTTTTATTTTGAAGTCAAATGAAAATAACTCTTGGCAACAAGTTTACTCTGGACTGAGTAGGGAATTGAAAAGTAAAGTCCTGTCTCGACGAACCAATTTAACGTTTTACAAGCCTCTCATCATACCTGGCCTGGCTCATCGTACCTGGCCTGATGTATGGCTCGTAACCACGGACCGTGTTGGGAGAGGTGTCTCTTGGAGTGTTCGAGAGAAAAGTCGTCCGAAATACTTATGGTTCTGTTTGTGATGCCGACGGCAAGTATCGAAGGAGATATAATGACGTGCTGTATGAGCTTTATATAGATATGAAGATACTGCAGCGAATGCAAGCCCAATGGTTTCGGTCGCTATTTCATGATATGCGAATGGACGAAGATGCTTAGTGCAAGAAAGTATTTCAGTCGACACCGCAGTTTGGAAGCAGGAGAATGGAGAGACTTCCACTGACTTGGGAAAGGCAGGTGGAGGAAGACTTGGTGTCAGTTATCGCAAAACAGGGATAACCGGCCTGACTTGTTACGACACAAAAATCGCTCTGTCGGTTAATTTTGAGAGATCTGTAAATTGTAATAGAGCTTACGATATCTCTGGTTCCTTAGAAAAGAAGCTTCCCACAAATATCAGCCTCTCCCCAACATATGTAATCACGTAATACTTTTAAGACTCACATGCTTCTCGACATTCAATTTAATCCCGCAATTCTCGCAGAAATGCGATTAATGCCCGGCTTTTTAGTGCGAGTTTAATCTCCAGCTAAGGTTACTTCGATTGTTCGATTAAATAAAATTTTGCTGATAATCTCAGCGGCCGAAGCCAGGGTGAACTGAAAACCCGAGCATAATTTGAATGTCAAGAAGCTCCTGAGCTTTACGAGTATTTCGAGATGTCAGAATCTAGCGAAAAGCCGAGTTCTCGAAAGTCTTGCATGTGTTCAAGAAGCAATCGTAAGCTACAATTTAAAGAAACATTCTCGTACCTCCAGATAGAAAAATTAAAATACTATGGACAAAATTATACAAATATGATATGAAAAGGCAATATAATGAACAGAAACCCACTGGAAGAAACTGCAAACCTGTCAAAACATCATTCTCAGAAATGTCACGGATGTCTTCTTCTGTTTCCAAAACATTATGTATCATCATGATAAATAAAATGCTGAACAAACAGTTTTTGCTGAATACCCAGAAACCTGGGCATCCCAAAAAACAACTGATTGAAGAGGCCCCGCCACCCAGGAACTTAAGAAGTCATCTCCGTAAATATTATGAAGAAATTCAGCACTTAAGAATTCAACCGTATGAAGGAAAAGAGCGGGAAAAGGCTCTCAGAAACATTCATAAAAAGGTGTCAGACTACCACACCATTAATTGCCCGGTGAACCCCGTTCTTAGGCAAATACCCTAAATGCGCAGTTGAGGAAAGTAATCTCCCCAGGGAGACTTGCGCCACTCAAGCTCAACTTTAATCGGGATATTGTAATAAGTTGAACTTTTTCTTATTCAGAATCAAACACGACATACCCAATTGTTTAAGTGACTTAAAATAAGAACATTTTTCTTTCGTTTGTCTCATTAACCATTGAGTGCGCTTGTAATTCTCAACTGGTTAGTGAAATATTCCCAAGACATAGTTTACAATTTTTATTCCAAATTGGAGTTCTTCATAGCAAAAAAGATGGCTCAAAATGCAGCCAATGCATTAGAGCTCAAGTGCTCGCCCCAATTAAATACATACAAAGGTGTATAGCGACCTCTGTTCTTCTACACAAACAAACAAATAAAATAAGCATATAAAATAACATACATAATGTGCAGAAAAATAATAAATAATATAATTATAAAAAGAACTATTCGCTCTCCGCATCACCAAAGCTTAGATATCAATTTATGTCCTGCTTATAAAGTGTCCCCACATGACACCAACCATCTTTTCAATTACAATGTGGAACAAACCCTGCTGAAACTGCAAGTTTCTTCGGAATCAGATTAGGGGATATTAATGACTGCGACTAAATTGAATATGAAGGAGCTCTAGAACGAGGATATTGTGACAAGCCGACTTCTTGAGTCTCGAAAATCTCGCTTGTGTTCAGGAAAAACTCGTAAGCTCTAACTTGGACCTCGTAAGACTTAAATAGATTGGGCTACTCAAAGAAATTCAGAATACTAAATAAAATGTTCGAAATTTTCTCCAACTTTCGAATTTTTCCGAACACGTTTTGAAAATTTATTTGCATAGTTTCGGTTACAAAATTCGTAGAAGTTTTTCTTTAAATATCAAAAACAAAAAAAAAGAATATAGTTGACGAAATTGGATAAAAATGCAACTGCTATTTTCATATTCGCTGCAAACATACTTAAAATATGAACATACTTATGTATATATAAAATTCAATTTATTTATTTTTACTTAAAAAAATAACAGCCCCACCATCGCCGCCACAAAATTTGCGCATTCCTGATGTGACGAATCGTAGTGTTACGCTTGATTGGGACGTTCCAGCGAACGATGGTGGTTCACCAATAACTGGTATGTCAAATTATAAAATGTTTTTCTTTTTTTGTATTAATGTTCCCTATAGGGTAAGGTTAGAATTATTTTGGAACGATTTTCTGGCATCGCTTTCAATTTTTGTTAGGAGACAAACCGGTTTCGTTGTTGTGCAAGATAAATTATGATAAGAGACGTCACTCGTTACTCGCAGCCATTTGCTCGATGTTTTCTAATAGGTAGTCGCTGTTTTTTTTTGTTTTGCGAGATGCGCATAAAATGTCTTCTATACATTTTCTTGCGGCATTTGTATTTATTTTTCTGACTGTATTTAATAAATGTATTAATTCTCTTTCCAAAAATCACATTTGCATAAGCTGCCTACACCGCATGGATAAATGGGAGACAATTCAAAAAGGTCCCTCATAGAAAACATTATTATTATTTTCTTTCCAGCGAGTTACTCGCCACTCGTAGTCTGTTACAAACACAAATACACCCACAAAAATGTATAGAAGACATTCGATCTACCACTTTATCTGCCGATGTCCAGCGCTTCAAAGAAGAAGGCTCAGATTTCTGGGCTTACGCTTCTTTGACAGCCTGACAGATGTTGGGAAGGTGGACGTCTCGCTTCTTCTTCGGTTCATCAGGGTAAGCAAGTGGTTCATTGAGGACCACTAGGAGGTAATGGGGCTAAACGAATTTGCCGCACCCTGTACTTACTGAGGGCACTCACAATGGACAAAAAACGTCTCCGAGTGGAAGTGTGGGTAACACTCACCTAACCTATCCCTTTGCTCACGATAGTACTCGCACCAAAGATGATAAATAAATAAGAGCCACCAGTCTGCTACGAGTGGCGAGTAACTCGCTGGAAATTTAAAAAATGATGCCTAATGTTTTCCATGAGGGACATTTTTTAATTGTCCATGCGGTGAAGGCACCTTATGCAAATGTGATTTTTGGAAAGAGAGTTAATTAGTTAATTAAATACAGTCGGAAAAATAAAGACAAATAGCCTGTGAAAATGTATAGAAGACATTTACTGCACATCGCGCCCAAAAAAAAAGCGATACCTCATAGAAAACAACGAGGAAATGGCAAAAAGTAACGAGTGACGGCTCTTATTATATTTATCCTCTCGATAGACTGCCTGTTACGATTCCAGCTAAATTACCTTTAGCTTGTGATGCGCCTTTATAGCCGACCAGACATGGATTTGAATTTTGTTGGCAAGGATTGAGTAATTCGGGTAATAGTGAGATCACGAGTTGCGCGGGCCCATCTTAAACCCAACATGATAGATCTGATCGCAGACATTTAAGAAACATGCTCAAATCGTTGCCCAATAAGCGTTTGCCTTGCTGTGGTTTTCACGGGAGCGCGGTAGCCCTTTAAAAGATAGTGGTTACCCCGGGGACGGAAGTAATGAGCTGCCTCAGATGCATGCAAAGGGATCACCCTGACCACTTTCTGGTTTATGGCTCTAAGTAGTTTTTCCCACTTGCATGGATTTTTACACATAGCCCGAACTTCCAAGTTCTAACTCTTTATATCTAAATAGATCAGCTCACTCCTGGGATACGGAGCGAAAAGATTTACAGATATTCAGGCCAACATTAAATAAGCCAATACAACTTCACTCGTCATATTGACCAATGATAAAGGGTGCCGTTAAGAGAAAATCATGCTCTACAGGTATATGGTGCGGAAGTATTGGCCATGACAACATCAGAAGTATCGGCTCAGATGAAGCGTATCTGGGAGTGTTCTAGAGAAAAGTTCATCGAACGATTTATGAAGCGGCTCTGGCAGTGTTCCAGAGAAAATTTCATCGAAAGATTAACGTACCTCTACGCGTTGGCGACGGCGAGTACCGAAGAAGATTTAATGATGAGCTGTACGAACTTTACGCAGACAACAACTTAGTCAAGCCAAAGAGGATAAATATTGTAACGAATTTACTGCAAATCCGCTTATTCCAAATCTTCTGCTAACGTTCGAATCACTAAACTGTTGAATAAATAACTCCAAAATTCGATAATGCAAAATGGTCTTTATTACACTACTTTCAAAATAACACTTCTATTGCTCGACAGATAGCGTGCTTAATGAAAAACTGATTGTCGTGTCTTTACTGTTGCTACCTTTTATACTGTCTGGTTTCCTCGTTGCATATTTCTAGGCTTTTCTATTCTAGAATTTACTAGTTAGTTATCAGATTGAAAGCTACGTTTACAGCTTCTCATATGCGCGTGTATATTTGAGTAATACTTGCACAAATTATTGCCTTCTTTTGTGAGCATCTCAGATAAGATATGTAGATGCATGTGTTTGTGCGTCTCTTCTCCGCTGCTCGTATTGACATATGGGTAGACATAATGATTGATTTAATGATGTTCATACATGTCACTGCTTAGCATCGGCTTAGAGATGATAGTATCCCTTAGTGTTGCTAATATTCGTCACAATATAATAAAAGACGTCACTCGTTACTTTGCATAATGGCTTCGGTTAGGGTAATCGCAGGATTTGTTTGGGCGAGATGTGCATATATGTGTTTATACCTTTTCGTGGGGTATTTGTTTTTATTTTTCCGACTGTATTTAATTAATTAAATAATTCTCTTTCCAAAAATCAAATTTGCATATGGTGCCTATACGATATGGATAAATGCGAGATAATTGAAAATGTCCCTCATGGAAAACATTTGGCATCAATTTTTTTAATTTCCAGCGAGTTACTCGCCACTCGTAGCAGACTGGTGGCTCTTAATATATTTATCCTCTTTGGTCAAGCTATGGCTAAGAAAGTATTTTATCGGGACCTATCTATGGAAGCAGAGGTAGGGGGCAACCCCACTACGATGGTAGGACCAGGTGAAAACGATTTAAATTCCATTTATGTTACCAATTGGCGCCAGTTAACCCTCAGAAGAAGTGACTGGCACGCCTTGTTGGACGGTTATAATTGTTGAAACCGTTACGCGCCAATTATGTAAGTAATATAACGAATTTAGGGAAATTCCGCTTATTTCTTCTGCTTCTGCTAACGTTCGAATCGCTAAACTGTTGAATAAATCACTCCAATGTTCAGTATAGCAAATTAGTCTTTATTTATTTAGATCACTTTGGGAGTACTTCACAATTATACTTCACTTCACAACTAAAAGCGTGTTTAAATCAAACTGATTACTGATTCCTCAGCTTGCGCTGCTTTTATACTCTCTGTTGCCTCGTCTGCATATTTCTCCAAATGTCTAGACGTTTCACGTTCTAGAATCTCCTGCTTGGTACATGTATATTTGTAGTTTATGCGTTTCTCATAGTCATATGCGTATTTATGTGTGAGCAACACCCTCGGCTGATGACCACGCGTGTGTGTGTGAGAGATCTCTTCGTTGCCTTGTCCATAAGTATTGCTAGCTTTAATGTGTACATTAGGGCGGGTCGATTTAAAAATCGCTCATTGCTCTGTGAAAATCGTATTCTAGGGATCAAAATAAGAAACTTTGCCGAAGGAACCATACCTCTAAAACGAATTCTGATGTCCCCACCTTTGGGTCGAACTTTTGGGTAGGGGCAATTTCAATTCTACCTGCTGTGTCTTGTGGTGGCTTAAAAAAAACAACACAAGCAATTTTACGATCTACCATTGTGTCACAGTGATACCTTCATTTTTAAAAACGGTTGAATAAAAAACTGGCGGCCACCGTGGTGTGATGGTAGCGTGCTCCGCCTATCACACCGTATGCCTCGGGTTCAACTCCCGGGCAAAGCAACATCAAAATTTTAGAAATAAGGTTTTTCAATTAGAAGAAAATTTTTCTAAGCGGGGTCGCCCCTCGGCAGTGTTTGGCAAGCGCTCCGGGTGTATTTCTGCCATGAAAAGCTCTGAGTGAAAACTCATCTGCCTTGCAGATGCCGTTCGGAGTCGGCATAAAACATGTAGGTCCCGTCCGGCCAATTTGTAGGGAAAAACAAGAGGAGCACGACGCAAATTGGAAGAGAAGCTCGGCCTTAGATCTCTTCGGAGGTTATCGCGCCTTACATTTATTTTTATTTTTATGAATAAAAAACTCACACAAACTATGTTTACGACATGCAAATGCATCACAGTGATGCCTTGGTTTTAAAAGGGGGTTGTAAAACGCAAATTTCTAATAATTTTTTTTAATTTATTTTCTATTACTAAGTTAAATTCATTTTTCATTTACATATGTTCTGACTAAATAAATTTCTACAGAGAACAAGTAAGGAAGGTTAAGTTCGGGTGTAACCGAACATTACAAACTCAGTTGAGAGCTATGGTGACAACATAAGGGAAAATAACCATGTAGGAAAATGAACCGAGGGAACCCTGGAATGTGTTTGTATGACATGTGCATCAAATGAAAGGCATTAAAGAGTATTTTATGAGGGAGTGGGCCATAGTTCTATAGGTGGACGCCATTTAGGGATATAGCCATAAAGGTGGATCAAGGTTGACTCTAGAATGAGTTTGTACGATATGGGTATCAAATGAAAGGTGTTAATGAGTATTTTAAAAGGGAGTAATCCTTAGTTCCACAAGTGGACGCCGTTTCGAGATATCGCCATAAAGGTGGACCAGGTGTGACCCTAGAATTTTTTGTACGATATGGGTATCAAATTAAAGGTATTAATGAGGATTTTAAAAGGGAGTGGTGGTAGTTGTATAGGTGGTCGCCTTTTCGAGATATCGCCATAAAGGTGGACCAGGGGTGACTCTAGAATGCGTTTGTACGATATGGGTATCAAATGAAAGGTGTTAATGAGTATTTTAAAAGCGAGTAATCATTAGTTCCATAGGTGGACGCCGTTTCGAGATATCGCCATAAAGGTGGACCAGGGGTGACCCTAGAATTTGTTTGTACATATGGGTATCAAAAGAAAGGTGTTAATGAGTATTTTAAAAGGGAAGTAATCCTTAGTTCCATAGGTGGACGCCGTTTCGAGATATCGCCATAAAGGTGGACCAGGGGTGACCCTAGAATTTGTTTGTACAATATGGGCATCAAACGAAAGGTGTTAATGAGTATTTTAAAAGGGAGTGGGCCTTAGGTGGACGCCTTTTCGAAATATCGCCATAAAGGTGGACCAGGGTTGACTCTAGAATGTGTTTGTATGATACGGGTATCAAATTAAAGGTATTAATTAGGGTTTTGAAAAGGGAGTGGTGGTTGTTGTATAGGTGGTCGCATTTTCGAGATATCGCCATAAAGGTGGACCAGGGGTGACCCTAGAATTTGTTTGTACAATATGGGTATCAAAAGAAAGGTGTTAATGAGTATTTTAAAAAGGGAGTAATCCTTAGTTCCATAGGTGGACGCCGTTTCGAGATATCGCCATAAAGGTGAAGCAGGGGTGACCCTAGAATTTGTTTGTACAATATGGATATCAAAAGAAAGGTGTTAATGAGTATTTTAAAAGGGAGTAATCCTTAGTTCCATAGGTGGACGCCGTTTCGAGATACCGACATAAAGGTGGACCAGGGGTGACTCTAGAATTCGTTTGTGCAATATGGGTATCAACGGAAAGGTGTTAATGAGTATTTTAAAAGGGAGGGGGCCTTAGTTCTATAGGTGGACGCCTTTTCGAGGTATCGCAATAAAGGTGGACCAGGGGTGACTCTAGACTTTGTTTGTACGATATGGGTATCAAATGAAAGGTGTTAATGAGTATTTTTAAAAGGGAGTGGGCCTTCGTTCTATAGGTGTGCGCCTTTTCGTGATATCGCCATAAAGATGGACCAGGGGTGACTTTAGAATATGTTTGTACGATATGGGTATCAAATGAGTATTTTAAAAGGGCGTGGGGCTTAGTTCTATAGGTGGTCGCCTTTTCGAGATATCGCCATAAAGGTGGACCAGGGGTGACTCTAGAATGTGTTTGTACGATATGGGTATCAAATTAAAGGTATTAATGAGAGTTTTAAAAGGGAGTGGTGGTAGTTGTATATGTGAAGGCGTTTTCCAGATATCGACCAAAATGTGGACCAGGGTGACCCAGAACATCATCTGTTGGATACCGCTAATTTATTTATATATGTAATACCTGCCAAGATTTTAAGGGTTTTTTAGTTCGCCCTGCAGAACTTTTTCATTTTCTTCTACTTAATATGGTAGGTGTCACAACCATTTTATAAAGTTTTTTCTAAAGTTATATTTCGCGTCAATGAACCAATCCAATTACCTCACCATGTTTCATCCCTTTTTTCGTATTTGGTATAGAATTATGGCATTTTTTTCATTTTTCGTAATTTTCGATATCGAAAAAGTGGGCGTGGTCATTGTCGGATTTCGTTCATTTTTCATACCAAGATAAAGTGAGTTCAAGTAAGTACGTGAACTAAGTTCATTAAAGATATGTCGATTTTTGCTCAAGTTATCGTGTTAACGGCCATGCGTAAGGACAGACGAACGACTGTGTATAAAAATTGGGCGTGGCATCAACCGATTTCGCCCGTTTTTACAGAAAACAGTTATCATCATAAAATTTATGCCCCTACCAAATTTCAAAAGGATTGGTTATTTTTGTTCGACTTATGGCGTTAAAAGTATCCTAGACAAATTAAATGAAAAAGGGCGGAGCCACGCCCATTTTGAAATTTTCTTTTATTTTTGTATTTTGTTGCACCATATCATTACTGGAGTTGAATGTTGACATAATTTACTTATATACTGTAAAGATATTAAATTTTTTGTTAAAATTTTACTTTAAAAAAAATTTTTTTTTAAGTGGGCGTGGTCCTTCTCCGATTTTGCTAATTTTTATTAGGCATACATATAGTAATAGGAGTAACGTCCCTGCCAAATTTCATCATGATATCTTCAACGACTGACAAATTACAGCTTGCAAAAGTTTTAAATTACCTTCTTTTAAAAGTGGGCGGTGCCACGCCCATTGTCCAAAATTTTACCAATTTTCTATTCTGCGTCATAAATTCAACTCATCTACCAAGTTTCGTCGCTTTATCTGTCTTTGGTAATGAATTATCGCACTTTTTCGGTTTTTCGAAATTTTCGATATCGAAAAAGTGGGCGTGGTTATAGTCCGATATCGTTCATTTTAAATAGCGATCTGAGATATGTGCTCAGGAGACTACATACCAAATTTCATCAAGATACCTCAAAATTTACTCAAGTTATCGTGTTAACGGACGGACGGACGGACGGACATGGCTCAATCAAATTTTTTTTCGATCCTGATTATTTTGATATATGGAAGTCTACATCTATCTCGATTCCTTTATATATGTACAACCAACCGTTATCCAATCAAACTTAATATACTCTGTGAGCTCTGCTCAACTGAGTATAAAAATAAACTCCAAAAAGAAAAAACATAGGCATTTCAATGTGGGATTTTTCAAAATTTGCCCCTACGACCCAAAGGGGGAGGGGGAGACATCAGAATTCGTTTTAGAGGTATGGTTCCTTCGGCAAAGTTTCTTATTTTGATCCCTAGAATATGATTTTCACAGAGCAATGGGCGATTTTTTGCCTCCCCACAAATCGACCCGGCCTTGTGTACATGTATATACGAGTGGCTGCTTCATGTTTTTATTGTTGCGTGATTATTTACTAACAGCCTAGTGAGGTCAACATTCGCCACAGTAATGAGTACCTTTTTCCCAAAGGAAAATCTTGAAATAACGAGATCATTCTAAATAACCGGCTTTTTTTTCAAAAATCAGTTTACCTACCAAGTCAAATTAAATCAAATCAATTCAGACCGATTTAAAGAGGTTTGACCAATATTGAGAATGATAGAGTATTGTGTCAGATATAAAAGTAGTTTTCGGGCTGTATCAGTCTCAACCCATTAAGATGCAAATGGCTTTCAGCGATGGGAAGACCAAGCACAATTTAGACATAATGTTTAATTTCAGGTATTAAGGCTGGGCAACTAGAAGTTTGTGCATTGAGTTTGAAATCGATATTTAAGGAGAATTTTTATTTATTTATTAATTGATTAATTTTGTATTATTTCAACTATAAAACAGGCTACTGCATTGAAAAACGTGCTGCAACAACGACAAAATGGACGAAGGTAATCACGTTAGATGCACACTGCCGCCAATACACGGTGGATAATTTGAAGGAAAAATGCGATATTTGGTTTAGAGTGTCAGCTGAAAATGAGGTTGGAATAGGTGCACCAGCCGTAACAGACAGCATAACGCTCAAAACGCATGCAAGTAAGTGAAGATTAAAATAAGGTTATCGTTTTATTTAAAATATTGACGGTTGAATGCATTGACCTCTTTCGTCTATTGGTTTGAGAAATAACTACCTCAGCAAATTTTTTAAAACGCGGTATCTCGGAAATTCTTTGCAGAACGGGCGTGCAACCAAAAGTACTGAGGTAGAATGTTTCCGAACCGGCAGCCAAAATAGAACGATCGCCGTAGTTGAACACTTAGACATTTATATTTGGTATTTTAATGTTTACACACTATCTTCTTTTAACAGCTGTTCCCTCGCCGCCCACTGCGCCATTGGAGGCCCGTGTACTCGCTGCAAATGCTCACGTATTTGAATGGGGTATACCCGAGTCAGATGGAGGTGCGCCATTGCTCGGTTATCATATTGCAATACGTGACATGAAGAAAACAATGTGGATCGAAGTGGGTCGTGTACCAGCCGGTGTGCAAAGATTCCAAATACGTGACTTACAAGAAAATCATCGATATATGATTCGCATATTTGCAAAGAATGAAATTGGCCTTAGTGAACCACTCGAATCGGATGAACCGTATGTGGCTATGACAGCAGGTGAGTTACAACATAAATCCATATTTATATTAATACCAAGGAAAGTCGGCGTAGCCAAATACTGTTCTTGTTGTTGTTGTTGTATTAACGATAAAGACATTACCCCCAAAGCTTTTGGGGAGTGTTATCGATGTTGATGGTTTTTTGCAGGATATAGATCCGGTACGTTTCGGTAACAAAGCACCATTAAGGTGCTAGCCCGACCATCTCGGGAACGATTTATATGACCACATTAAACTTTCTAGACCATCCCGCCGTCCCCACCCCCTAGTTCCATGAGGAACTTGTGGTCGCCAGAGCCTCGGCTGTTAACAAAAGAGGATTCCCCACGGTGAGGCTGAAAATTGGGTTGGAAAAGCTATATATTGCTTGAATCAATTTGTTATTTTAGTCGCCTCTTACGACAGGTATACCTACCGCGGGTATATTCTAAACCCTCTAACCCGCTTGGGTTATTAAATTACAGAATTGTCAGTGGACACACGACACCTCTCATTAGGAGTTCTTTCATTTTTCTAATTTGCACCCTGATTCCATATAAAATCCAAGCCAAACACACACACAACCAAATGAAATAAAATTTATGCAATAAAGGAAATTTCTAAGAAAAGAACAGACAATGTTATTGGCTACATTAAAGTATTTGAAGAAGTTGGAAACTGCTCAGAAATAGTTTTATGCGGCCAAAATTACGAATGCTCACTGTGGTTGGAGAAAATCACGACCGGTGCAGTGAACTATTTCTAGCCTCAATAAGGAGGCGTGTGGACATCATATTACGTGAAGTTGGTAATGTTGTTAAACCTTATTGACGCAGTAAACAGCAGATCCCGACCCCTTCCGTTATTTGGAACCATCAGTATATATACGTGCTATGACCATTTTACCATATTTACTAGGTATCTTTGTGCTGTACATATCAGAGATCTGATTGTTGGTAGACATCTGCCGCTTATGATGACTGAAGTGTTATCTGCATATACCGTGAGTTTGACCGGCTCTCTGTCGAACCACCTAAGCAATTCCTTAATGACCAGCGTCTACATCCTAACCCTGTGACATTCCTCTCTTTACGGGTGACCTCGCATAGGCACTATTGCGACATGATCATTCTGCAGCTGAACATGGAGCCGATTCCCATTTGTTAAAGCCGGATGTACTTCAATCGATTCGAAACTGTTGATGATTGTTCGTTTGGAGACATTGTTGAAGTCCCCAGCCTTGTCCATATTCCTGGTGTTCCAGTGAGCTCTATACTTATGACCTGCTAGGCAGTAACAACTGGCCTGTCTTTGGTGTAAACATGTTGTGCTGAAGAGAATAATACCTCATTCATATTTGATTTTGTACATATATAAATCTATTAATCTGTCTCGGGTATTGAGCAGAAAAGATGTCAAACTTATAGGTCTGTAGTCTCTCGGTGCAGTTGACTGACTCTTTCCCGCTTTCGGGCATATAGACTATTCGACCCGTTCTCCAAGATTGTGAGACTTGGTTCAGTTTTATGCAACCCATTTTGTTGTTGTTGTTGTAGCAGTGCTTCGGCCCATCCATTGTTGCGACCATTCACAAATGCAGTTTCAACAGGAGTGGAACAGAAAGAAAGTGGTGTTAGAGGCGGCGGTTCCACATTGTAATTGGATTGGATGATGATTGGTGTCTGTGGGAAACGTTGCAAGCAGGATTTACATTCTGTATGTCGAGGTTGATTGTGAATAGGTAAGAGTTTAAACTGTTAAAGAGTTTAAACTGTTAGAGTGACTCTCGTCTCTGTGGGGAGGCTACTTTCCTCTACTAGGAGTTTCGGATATTTTTCTTTAAGAATGGGGTTCGCCTTGCAATTCGCGGCATAGGGGTCCGAAGTGTTTTGTGGATGTCTCTGAGGACATTTTTGTACTTTTTCTTTAAACGGCTTTTTTTTCTTCAGGTGCCGTATTTCCCTCTAACGCTTGCGGAGATGACTTCTTAGGTAGAGAGGCGGGGCTTCATC
The DNA here is from genome assembly GCA_029619165.1 of Eurosta solidaginis. NCBI lineage: Eukaryota > Metazoa > Arthropoda > Insecta > Diptera > Tephritidae > Eurosta > Eurosta solidaginis. The sequence continues at coordinate 24,872 of JARSSU010022821.1, forward strand.
AATCAGATGCCCGCTGGGATGGCCCAAGTTTCTGTAACTGTTTGTTCGGCATTTAATTTCTCTCCCTTATGGGGAGTACCCTCGTCTCACTATGTAAATGGTGTTCTGAGGACAAGACAACCCAAAGCCGTTCTGAAAGCGTTGTTTTGATCAGCCTGTAATTTCTTCCAGTGAGTTTCCCTTAGGCTCGGCGACCATATTGACGGCGCGTAGCATGCAATCAGCCAGTCAATTGTTTTGTAAGTGGTAATGAGCGTTTCTTTATCTTTTCCCCAAGTACTACCAGCAAGAGATTTGAGGATTTTATTACGGCTCAGGATTTTAGGTACATTTGCGGTTGCACGCTCTCCAAAATAGAGATCCTGATCGACCCTAGGTATGACGTTGTTTGGATGTAAGACAGTCGGTAGCGTAATGCCGTCAGGTCGCCGGTGATATGGTCGGTGACAATGTAAGGTATCGCGAGGCGAAGAAACTAGAGAGATTAGGGAGATAGTCGTTTATTTTAGTACATAGCTCATCAGTGGGTAAGCGGGGACCTGTAGCCATTATTGTGCAGTCATCTGCGTGGGATACAATTGTAACTCGTTCTGTTGGCGAAGGGAGCTTCGATATCTAGCAGTTAAAAAAAGAGCGGATGGGACACCACGCTACGGCAACCCTTGTTTAATTCTTCTGGGCTTAGATGTTACGTTGCTGGATTGCACCGATTCCTGTCGACTAGACAGGTAATTTGCAGGACACCTTTTGATACTAGGAGGAAGTAGGACCCTTTCAAGTATTGCAGTAGCTTGCCGTGGTTGACTGTATCACAAGTTTTGGCTAAATCTTGCGCTACGAGTACTGTTCTGTGGTGAAGCCTTTGATTCAATCCCCAGTTTATCCGAGTGTTTATGGCGCTTAGCGTGATTGTGGTGCTATGTAGTTTTCGAAAGCCATGCTAATGATTGGCAATATGCAGGTTTGCGGTCGAATAGAGTAGCAGAATGGCTTCGAGTGTCTTGGCTACTGGCGATAGGAAACATATCGGACATTATGATTATCCTACGTTAGCTGGTTTCCCAGGCTAAGGTAGCGGTATCACGCTCACCATTTTCCATTTTTCGGAGATGACGAAGATGAACAAAGACAAGTTGAGGACATCCGCTGGATATTTTTGTACTTCATCGACAAGGTTTTTAAGCATCCGCATAGCTAGACCGTCTGAGCCTACTGGGAATATCCTATCTGGACTCGGCGATTTGAACTTGGCAAACGTTTTTAATGCCAATTAGATTTTTGTATTTGTCACTAATGCTGGTACTCACTCACTCACTCGGTATTTGGAGTGTAGATGTTGTTATTTTCTGATGTGAAATGTGTTGTAAGTAGCGTCGCAAGGGACTTTTCAGCACCTCATCAAGCCGACTTCCTTGATGAAGCATGGCTTGAGGGATTGAATGTGGAAATGCTATGGCCATGGTGAGCCCAAAAACTTAGCCCTACGTCTTGAGATTGCATCGCTTTCCAAAAGTATAGGTTCAGCCGTCTCCGCTGATCAATCACAAAATCGACATGTGTTATTCGATTGTAAGTCCTTTTTCTGCATATGGCTCTTAAGTCTAGAGCGTCCTTTAAGAATAGCCAGACAGAGAATTCTTAGGTTAGTTTTCGAGAGGCCTATTATTGCCCTATAGCGAGTTGTGCTATAACCTCCTAAAAGTAACTGAGATTGTCTCTCTCCTCCAATATAAGTAAGTTAAGTGAAAATTATCTGTACGAAGCTTTCTTTCTGGAAAATATCGCTTTGCAAGAAGAAATTCTAATTTTATTGTACGAGCCAGACCCGTGCGCATCTTGCGCAACCAATATAAAAGTCTCTTATCAAATATCAACAGAAATCACCTATTCTATCAATCAATTAAAACTTACAGCTTGCGCTGCCATCTGGCGTATGGTAGCAACTGCTGGCAATGCAGTGCAAATATTCACAATAGTGACTTAGTACAAATCTATTACTTTGTATGCTCACAATCATTTATTTTTACCAATTATTTTAATAAAATATAGCTAAAGAAAAGCACTACGACCAAAATTGCCCAAATCTCGCTAATAATAGCCCGAATCTCCATCTTTACAACCAAAACTCTATTTATAGATTCGGATTCCAAATAAGAGCGAAAACGAAACCCGTACATAAAAAAAGCAATTAGAAATAATATATACGAGCCTGACCCGTGCGCATCTTGCGTAACCAATATAAAAGTATCTTATAAAATATCAACAGAAATCGGCTGTTCTATTAACTTACAGCGTGCGCTGCCATATAGCGTATAATAGCAACTGCTGGCAATCAATTAAAACGTACAGATTGCGCTGCCATCTAGCGTACAACTGAAAATGCCGGTAATGCAGTGTAAATATTCACAATGGTGCCATAGTACAAATAGATTTCTTTGTGTGCTCACAATCATTTATTTTTAACAAATTATTTTAATAAAATATAGCTAAACAAAAGCACTACGACCAAAATTGCCCAAAGCTCGCTAGTAGCCCTAATCTCCATCTTTACACCCAAAACTTTATTTATAGATTTCGATTCCAAATAAGAGCGAAAACGGGACACGTACATAAAAACAGCAATTATAAATGATATATACGAGCCTGACCCGTGCGCATCTTGCGCAAATATCAACAGAAATCGGCTGTTCTATTAACTTACAGCATGCCCTGCCATCTAGGGTATAATAGCAACTGCCTTCAATTAATTAAAACTTACAACTTGCGCTGCCATCTAGCGTACAATAGCAACTGCCGGTAATGCTGTGCAAATATTCACAATAGTGACTTAGTACAAATCTATTACTTTGTATGCTCACAATCATTTATTTTTACCAATTATTTTAATAAAATATAGCTAAAGAAAAGCACTACGACCAAAATTGCCCAAATCTCGCTAATAATAGCCCGAATCTCCATCTTTACAACCAAAACTCTATTTATAGATTCGGATTCCAAATAAGAGCGAAAACGAAACCCGTACATAAAAAAAGCAATTAGAAATAATATATACGAGCCTGACCCGTGCGCATCTTGCGTAACCAATATAAAAGTATCTTATAAAATATCAACAGAAATCGGCTGTTCTATTAACTTACAGCGTGCGCTGCCATATAGCGTATAATAGCAACTGCTGGCAATCAATTAAAACGTACAGATTGCGCTGCCATCTAGCGTACAACTGAAAATGCCGGTAATACAGTGTAAATATTCACAATGGTGCCATAGTACAAATAGATTTCTTTGTGTGCTCACAATCATTTATTTTTAACAAATTATTTTAATAAAATATAGCTAAACAAAAGCACTACGACCAAAATTGCCCAAAGCTCGCTAGTAGCCCTAATCTCCATCTTTACACCCAAAACTTTATTTATAGATTTCGATTCCAAATAAGAGCGAAAACGGGACACGTACATAAAAACAGCAATTATAAATGATATATACGAGCCTGACCCGTGCGCATCTTGCGCAAATATCAACAGAAATCGGCTGTTCTATTAACTTACAGCATGCCCTGCCATCTAGGGTATAATAGCAAATGCCTTCAATTAATTAAAACTTACAACTTGCGCTGCCATCTAGCGTACAATAGCAACTGCCGGTAATGCTGTGCAAATATTCACAATAGTGACTTAGTACAAATAGATTTCTTTGTGTGCTCACACTCGTTTATTTTTCACAAATTATTTTAATAAAATATAGCTAAACAAAAGCACTACGACCAAAATTGCCCAAAGCTCGCTAATATTCCGAGTCTCCATCTTTACAACCAAACTATATTTATACATTTGGATTCCAAATAAGAGCGAAAAAGGGACACGTACATAAAAACCGCAATTAGAAATAATAATAATAATAATTAGAAATGATATATATGATGATTGTGATATTAAGGCTGTGTGCGAGTTGACAAATTTCTACATAAATAGAGAAAAAACCTAAGTCACTGGAAATTGCCGGTAAGGCAGTGCAAAATAAAAAGAATTTTTATGAGCATACTTTTCAACCTAAATTCAGATGTCAAATTTCAAAAACAAAAATATTGATTTTTCAATATTGTATGGGCAAATAAATGTCTCTTGTCCATTCAATTTAAGTAAATCGTAGATCATAGAGCGATGATCCCTGCTGCGATTAAGGTTCGATCGAGCCTTGTGGCAGCCAAGTGCACTAATTGGCCTAAAGAAGTTATTGGAGGCGTACCAACATTATTGAATTCGAGATTGCGGAAAAGGTCATTGTGCACGTGCTCCACTATGTCCGAAAAAAGGCCTTATAAAACGGAGCCACTGCATTTTCTTGAACTGCTATCTTGGGATAGATACTTACCGCGGACCCTAATCGACCTCTGTTCTTTTTAAGCGTGAAAACGCATCAAAAATACCAAATTTCCCGTTTTTTTAATATTTTCTTAGGAGAAATAAACAATTTACGTTTTCAAATCAACTCGCACAGTTTTGACAGCTTTTTCCTAAATTATTGCAGTGCTGGAAAGTTCCAGTGGAATATTAGTTTAGGTTCGTAAAATTTAGGCGAACTCGCACCCAGCCTAATAATAGTTTTGTGAATGTGGACAATTTTTTTTTATTTCTACATCGATTTTTTTATATAAATCCCGTAACTTATTCCACTTGTGATAATTTTTGGTTTTTGTTTTATTTTTCAGGACACTTGAGCCTACCAGAAGAACCTCGCACAGAGATAAGTTCATGTAATACATCGTCCTGGCTGCGTGATCACCACATGGACGCGGATATTCATTCATATGCTCGTGGTAAATTGCGTCGGAAGGATGAATACTTCTTCCGTATTTGGGCGCAATTACCACAGAGTAAAAAGAAAAAATCTTCAAAATAAGAAGCAAGTATGAAATGTACAATATAATGTTAGGCCGCAAATATGTAATGAGAAAAAAACTACAAAGCTGATAAGTTTCGAAACTACTAACATTACTTATGTAATCACTTAAATTATAATTTCCTTGTTTGTTTAAATTTATAGACCTTAAATTTAATTTCCATTGATTTGATGCCAAGAATTGAAATTTTTCACAAAGATTTAAAAGTGCGAGCGAAGAGTAATTTTATAACCAACGTCTTGTGAAGAATTTTAGTTATGGTTTCGAATATGGAAAAAAATATTAATTTTGGAAGACATTAAATAATCCTATTGAATTTAAAAATTAAATTTCGAATTTTAATGTATAAAATTTAGTTTTGTTCGTAATTTTTTAAAACTGTGATAAATGTCTAAGAAAAAAATTCGCTTAAACTTTGAGAGTTATTTAAAACATAAAAAAAAAGAAGAAAAGAAATAATAAAAAAAAGAAAATACAATACTGTACATGCAATAAATAATACTTGGTGCGATTTAGTTATTATTTATTGTATAGTCCTCTTGACAGTTAAGGCGAAGTTAGTGGTTTTCTTTATGGGAGACATTCGAATGCAAATATAGGTGCGAGCATTTTAAAGGAATTCACTTAATTTCGCCTTAGCTTCAAGTTAGTAAAAATCTGATTTTCTTTTTTATACGAACAAATGTTGTCATAATGTGCGATATGTACAAAATTATTCTGAATACATGAATAAACTAAAATAAAAATATAAATTTTATTAAAATATATTTATAACGCGTTTACCATTTTTCTTATACATATAACCCTAGGTTAGGTTAGGTTTAACTGACCGGTCCATGAGGACCTCACATAGACTGAATGAGTCCGTGCTGTTACCAGAAGTTGGTTTTAACGAGCAAACTGAAAGCCCCTATCAAAAACCAGGACCTATGTTATAAAATAACTCCGTCCTCTTGGCAGATACTAGAAGCTTCCTAGGACTTAAACCACTTGCTGCTTCTAGATCTGACAGCTATATCACACCTAATAGCTGGATTCTTAGCCTGGCAAGCGCTGGGCACAAGCACAGAACGTGCTCGATCGTTACCTCCTTCAACCCGCATTTCCTACATCTGCTATCACTGACCAAGCCTAATTTAAAGGCATGTGACGCCTTATCCGCTTTTTCATTTCCATCTATTCCCATATTCCCTGGGACCCAATATAGATGTATGCTTCTCCCTGTCCCGATTCTCTCCAGAGACTGCTTACACTCTAACACGCATTTAGATGCTGTGCTATGCGAGATTATTGCCTTAATTGCTGCTTGACTGTCAATGTAAAAGTTAACACGGTTGCAGCTTAAGCTATTCTCATCTCACGCTACAGTCTGTAGGATCTGTTTATTTCCGGATCAGCACAGTATACCGCAGACCTTACTCCTTCCACTACTTTGGAACCATCTGTGTACACATGTATCGCCTCGTCACCACGCACCCTTGCGCCAACCGTCCACCTCTATTGTCGCCTTAAGATCTCTCTCGATGCGCAGATAGGGAATCAGGTAGTCTGTTCGTCTTGTGATTGATGACGCTATACTACTATGGCCGTATGGTCGGCACTCAAGCTACCCCGAGGCACCGAGCCTGGTTGCAGTTGTTAACGCTATGTTCTTTGCTACCACATCTACAGGCGGAATGTGCAGAATGGCATGCAGTCCAGCCGTCGGGGTTGTTTTCAGTGGCTCCCGATTGCTAAGCATTGATAGTTCTGCCGGGAAATGCGATATGATTTCAATTATTCTACCGGCCGGAATAAAGCTTGCAGAAGCTGAAGCAATGGCCTTGCGAATGGGGTTGTGTAGAAGGTTGTGTAGTCTTCCCAGTTAGCTTTTTTTAATATGGATAAAAGTCCACTTTGCAGAAGTGATGAAACTGGCAGGTCGCTGCATTGAAAAGAGTATAGGCAGGTGGTCAGATGCTAAAGTAATCATCGACTGCCATTCAACGCAGTTTATGAGCCCTGCTCTGACGATTGAGATGTCGGGTGAGCTGTGACAATTACCTGCAATTCTGGTGAGGCATCGCCGTTTATCGTGCAGAAAGTCGTATTGTCTATTTGCTTTGCTAGCTACCTGCATCTGTTGTCGACTGGTAAACTGCAATGCCAGAGGTCATGGTGAACGTTAAAATCGCCAACTATAAGGGGGTTTTCACGACAGAGTAGCGTACTGATATCAGGGCGATAGCGTCGTGGGCAGCAGATGGCAGGAGGAATATAGATGTTAAATGTTTCTAGGTCAAGATCCTCACCGAATGGTTATGCCTTGACTTTCTAAGGTATTATCCCTGCGTCTGATGTTGATGGGTAATAAAGGCAAGGCCACCACCATTACCCCTTGTGTGATCTTGCCAATGAATGTTGTAGCCATCGCAAGTTCGGAGGTCCGATCTGGCAGTTGGTTTTGTTTCTTGAATTGCGGCTATATGGATTTTATTTTTCTCCATGTAGTCACTATCTCTGCGATCAAAAGGTTTTGTAGAAATTTCAAGGGCGGCGAAGGTTGGGTTCCAATCCAGAACAGCCCGAACGGTGCAACCATCTTTTACACGTAACACACTGACAAGAATATGACCGTCTGAGAAAAATCCTTTTCCGACATATGCAGCAGAACCACAGCCTGGGACCGGGGTTAGGTTCAATACATTCCCGGGGCAGGAGGGTATGGAGCGGTCCAGCTGCAAGGAGCTGCTCAGAGTATGACAATTTGTGGGAGATACGCAACAAATTAAATGGATTTACACTGAAATGACAGCCCTTGGAAGGGAGAAAAAACTCCCGAGTCGCACGGGTACATAGAACCGGCTGCCGTGGGAAGCGGTATCGAAACTTTTAAGCATTCAAGAGAAAGGTTCTTTTGAAAGTTTATTGTCATTTGCGAGATTCCAACTTTACCCAACAAAATTGGGTTGTTTTGATCGAATTAAAACTCGTTTTAGATTAAGTACTATATTTCTGTCGAAAATCTGACAATTAATATCTCGCAAGACAACTCCATGTTAAAAATACCAGTTTTTATATAGAAAACGATAGTTGACTTGGGACTAATATTACTTCCGAGGGCAGTTTGATCTCACGGAAGCTTTCCCTGTTTCGCGATAACTGCTGCTTATTGACAGCACCGCCTTCCAAGGGTTGTTGGCTTGGGGTAAGGTAGTTGGCAACTATAGTTGGTTTGAATGCAGGGTATAAACCAAGGCAAATTCATACAAGGTGATGGCAAAGCGAACTCAATTCAAAAGAAAATTTTCATTGATTACGATCTACTAACATATTGTTGTACAAGGCTTTATATGGAAAATCAAGGCGAACTCGGTAGAGGTGGTGCTATCCCAACAGCTGATTGCCTCTTCTTGAAAATTTTCCATACATATTGTACAGCAATATGTTTGACTTGACATTCTTCTGCACGGCGAATTGGTTGAATTCACTTTGCCACCACCTGGTATAAATTCACCTTGATGGAAAATTATCAAGAAGAAGCAATCTGCTGTTGGGATAGCAACACCGAATTCGCCTTGGTACAAACCAAGAAATGATCAAATTCGTCACATTATTACATAATCACCTACCCAGCAAAACTAGCTGATCCGCCCATGCATCGAAGGAAAATTTTCAAAATCAAGCACACTCACCAAGCAATTGCACTACCGTAAATATCACACCCCTAAAACAGCTCCTGTAAATTGATATCATGGAATTGGTGGCAAAGCGAATTCAATCAATTCGCCGTGCAGATGTATGTCAATTCGATAGAAAATTTTCATAGATTTCGATTAACTGACATTTTGTTGTACAAGGCTTTGTATGGAAAATTATCAAGAAGAAGCAATCAGCTGATGGGATAACACCACCTGTAATGAATTCGCCTTGAATTGACGGATGTGGTATCTAATATAGCCGAAAGCGTTCGTGCAGGGGTAGATTTTTGGGTTTTGTCTCCCTCGTACACAGTAAAATCGCTTAATAACTTAGCATAGAGCCATGCTCACTCACTAAAGTTCTTGGATCCGTGCTGACACTTAAATTATCACAGCTGATCAATGTCATAATCTGTCAAAAAGAAAGAATTTAATAATATTTTTTATCTCAAACAAATTACATATCATATATTATATTTTATTTTTAAACTGAACAAGTAAAGGTTTCTAAGTTCGGGTGCAACCCAGCGTTATATACTCAGCGTGAGCTTCAATTGTACATTTCATTTCAGATAAATTACTTTTCTACATTATGTAGAAAAACACCGGCACCGCCCGTGTAAAAAAAATGTCTCCCCATTTCCTCTTACAATAAAACTTGATAAGTGAAATATCATTGATTCAAAACTATTTTTTGCTAAGTTGTAGCTTATTATTCTAGTCTACGACCCTTTTAAACATGTTTTATATCTAAGTTGCCGTGGTCTTTAACCAATCCCGTCCATTTTTTACTAGAAATATTTTCTGCTATAAGGAAAATATGTGTACAAAATTTCATTACGATAAGTTAATTTTTCTTCGAGTTATGGCTCCCGAAATATAGAAAATTGCTTAGTTATAAAAGGGGCGGTTCTGTAAAATTTGAAGTTTTTCCTAATGTGGCAGATATTAGCAACACTAAGGGATACTATCATCTCTAAGCCGATACTAAGCAGTGACTTGTATGCACATCAAAAAATCAATCATTATGTCTACCCCCATATGTCCATACAAGCAGCGGAGAGAGGCGCACAAACACATGCATATATCTGAGATGCTCCCAAAAGTAGGCAATCATCTGTGCAAGTACCACTCACATATACACGCGCATATAAGAGGCTATAGGCGTGCATCTGTAGTTATAGCTGGTAATTTTATAGCTAGTAAACAAATAGTAAATTCTAGAAACGCCTACAAATATGCAAGCGAGGAAATCGAATAGTATAAAAGCAGCGCCAGCTGAAGCATGGCAATCAGTTTGATTTAAGCACGCTATCTGTCGAGCAGTAGAAGTGTTATTGTGAAGTACTTTAATAAAGACCAATTCGCATTATTGAATAGTGGAGTTATCTATTCAACAGTTTAGAGATTCGAACGTTAGTAGAAGGTTGCAAATAAGAGGAATTGCACTAAATTCGTTACAATTGGTGTCAGAAGAGGAATTGTTGTATAAATTCCGAAGACTTCGAATACAACTTGGACATGGCAAAGTGGAGTGAATTGAAGATCCAGCAACTGAAGAAGGAGTTGGAGAGCCGTGGATTGAATACAACCGGCAATAAACTCGAACTTCAGGTACGACTACGAGAGGCAATGGAATTAGAAGGAATTAACGTAGAAGAGTATATCTTTCATCTTGATTGCGAAGAGACAACAAAAATTGAAGAGAAAAACGAAACATCGCAGACAGTTACGAGCACAGACTTGAACACGATTTTAGCTGCAATATCTGCACAAACATCCAAGATGGAAACACAGCTGAAAGAACAGGAGGCACGCATAACATCCAATATTGAAGCCCAGGAAAGACTGATGTCATCCCAACTGGAGAACAGAAGACATATATGACATCACAACTGGAAGAACAGAAAACATATATGACATCTCAGTTGGCTGAGCAGTTGAAAGCACAAGAGAATCGCATATCCTCGCAGCTGGAGGCACAGGAAACAAAATTCTCATCGCCTGTAGGTGAAAGCCAAGATAAAATGGAGGCCGAGATGGATGCTTTGAAAAGATCGGATTCAGAAGTTACAATAGAACCGTCCAATCACTTCAACGTTTACTCTGAAGGTAAAATCCCCAACGTTTGATGGTTCTGTTCTTTTCCAGGTATTTAAGCTCCAATTTAAGAAGACGGCAGCAGCGAACAGCTGGAATGCCGAAGATAAAGTTGCTGCATTGTTCGTGGCTTTAAAGGACCAGCTGCTGAGATCTTACAGACCATCCCAGAGTGAGAACGTAACAGTTATGAAGCATTGATGGCTGCCGTAGAACGACGGTATGGAAGCGAACATAGAAAACAGATATATCAATTGAGTTGCAAAATCGCTACCAAAAAGTGAATTAGACTTTGCTGGAGCTCGCGTCGGATGTCGAAAGGCTGGCCCATCTAGCGAATGCGGACCCACCCGTGGAATACACTGAGAGGGTAAAAATCCAGAGTTTTATAAATGGCATACGGGACGTCGAAACAAAGCGAGCTACATACGCAAACCCAAAGCCAACATTCGCAGAAATGGTATCACATACTGTGATTCTGGGAACAGCATCGCTTCTGTGTAAGCCAGCGTTCAAAGCACGCCGTTTGGAGGTAGAAAGGCCAGACTGGGTGAACACAATATTGGTGGCGCTGAAAGGATCGCAAAAGCGGAGTGAAAGAGTTATCAAATGCTTCAAATGCAGGAGGCCCGGTCACATTGCACGTCATTGCGTTCTGGTCTTAATAACAAAGCTGGAGGGGATGAGCAAGAGCGAGTAAAATGTAGAGATCGAGAGCTAGCTCCAGCTATTGAATGTCCTGTGATATCTGCTGTCGCAAATTGGAATGAAATCAAGCAGTCTTACCGTCAGAGGGAATGTGCATGGCAAAGAACGTGTACTGACTGTAGATACGGGCGCATCTCATTCCTTGATTCGATCTGATTTGGTCAACAGGAGAGTAAAGCCATTACCAGAAGCAAGGTTGCATACGGTCACTGGCGAGTATAACCAAGTCCGGGGAGAAGTGATCTGTGAAGTCTTAATTGGGAAAGTCATTGTTCTACACAAATTCGTTGAGGCGGAGATCGTTGATGAAGTCATATTGGGAGTGGACTTCTTAGTTGACCATGACATCAGGATCGATATGCGGAGAAGGATTATGCGCTATGAGAACCAGAACGTGCCACTTAACTTCAGTTTGGAAAAAGGGTTCAGCAGTAATCGAGTACTGGTAGAGAAGAGTCGACAAAGACCACGAAAGTCAAAGGTAAAGGTTGATGGAACGAATTGGCCAAACAAAGTAAAATCAAAGATACCTGCGAGAGAAACACTGGCATTGACAAACCCAAATGGACGCACTAAAACGAAGAAGAATTTCGTAGAAAGAATGCAAGGGTGCTTTCAAGCCAGGGAACACTACTGTTGTGAAGCGTCGGAACGATACTGATTATGCGAAGCCAATCCGTCAAGCGCAAGCTCTGCGAAGTAATTCATTGGCCAAAGAACAGAGTGTGAGGGAGCGGCCCAGGGTAATGGGTGGTAGGATGAAAGACACGTACGACAAGAACAATAATTCGGAAGGTTTCTTGGAGGGAGATTTGGTACTGCTATACAACCCTCACCGGCGAAAAGGTGTTCCATCCGAATTTTGGTGCAGTTGGGAAGGCCCGTGCAGAGTTGTGAAGAGGATCAGTGATGTCATCTACCGCATACAAACAATTGGAAACCCACGAAATAAAAGGGTGGTCTCATTTGGAGAGGCTAGCAGCTGTTAGATCGAGAGATTTGTCTGATCGGGACGATCGGACTTAGGTGGAGGGCAGTGTGACGGATATTAGCAACACTAAGGGATACTATCATCTCTAAGCCGATACTAAGCAGTGACTTGTATGCACATCAACAAATCAATCATTATGTCAACCCATATGTCCATACAAGCAGCAGAGAGAGACGGACAAGCACATGCATATGTCTGAGATGCTCCCAAAAGTAGGCAATCATCTGTGCAAGTACCAATCACATATACACGCGCATATGAGAGGCTATAGGCGTGCATCTGTAGTTATAACTGGCAATTTTATAGCTGGTAAACAAATAGTAAATTCTAGAAACGCCTAGAAATATGCAAACGAGGAAACCGAATAGTATAAAAGCAGCACTGGCGGCCACCGTGGTGTGATGGTAGCGTGCTCCGCCTACCACACCGTATGCCCTGGGTTCACACCCCGGGCAAAGCAACATCAAAATTTTAGAAATAAGGTTTTTCAATTAGAAGAAAATTTTTCTAAGCGGGGTCGCCCCTCGGCAGTGTTTGGCAAGCGCTCCGGGTGTATTTCTGCCATGAAAAGCTCTCAGTGAAAACTCATCTGCCTTGCAGATGCCGTTCGGAGTCGGCATAAAACATGTAGGTCCCGTCCGGCCGATTTGTAGGGAAAATCAATAGGAGCACGACGCAAATTGGAAGAGAAGCTCGGCCTTAGATCTCTTTGGAGGTTATCGCGCCTTACATTTATTTTTTTTATTTTTAGCTGAGGCACTGCAATCAGTTTGATTTAAGCACGCTATCTGTCGAGCAGTAGAAGTGTTATTGTGAAGTACTTTAATAAAGGCCATTTTGCATTATTGAATAGTGGAGTTATTTATTCAACAGTTTAGTGATTCGAACGTTAGTAGAAGGTTGCAAATAAGAGGAATTGCAATAAATTCGTTACAATATTTATTGTTATAAATCCACTTGGGAAATGAAATACCATTGATATAAAGCTCTTTTTTGCAAAGATATCTCGTTAATTTTTCTTCAAAGCATTCCTTATAGCAAAGGCAACCTCTCTGCAGAATTTTGGAACGGTAGGTTTAACGATTTTTGATTTATGATTAATAATATTTGTAAAATTGATTCATCCACAAGTGGGCGGTGCCACGCCCATTTTAAAAAAAAATTTCTAATTTTTATCAAGAGTCTAAATATCGGTCCACATGTCAAATTTCAACATTCTAAGTGTATTATTTACTAAATAATCAGGGTTTTTTGTTTCCCAAAATGTTATGTATATAAAAAGTGGGCGCGAACGACGCGCGATGATTAAAAATTTTCAAGGAGTTTTAATGGCGTGCAATTACTGATAATCATATGACAGTCACTACAGATAATAGGGCCGTTCCATTGGTTTATCGAGCTCTGGCTCTGGCTCAAATCTCATTGGAACGATCTGGATCATCTTTATGAGAACTGGCAGCACTAATATAAAACATCTGTTTTGTTGAAAATTAACGTATCGTCGGGAGAAAAATGTACCATAAACGTGATTATTCTTGAATAATCATTTATTATTCCTCTTTCGAAACGCTTTTTATTCATATTTGATATCATTGTAAAATTGAGCTTTTCACAGTCATTTCTGATTATATTCGTGAATATATTCGTGATATATTCGTTTTGGTTGAGATTTATGAATCATTTTGAATGCCATTATAATGCATTTATTCTTCATATCTCATTCAAAATAGGATACTACATAATAATCTTATTTCAGCGGTGGAAGAAAGCATGCGAAAGTGAGCTATTCGAACCACAGCTAATTCGCAAAAAAACTTGACCGATATACGCCTGCGAATACAACATCCAACATCAGCATTATCGTCTGCATCACGGATACGATACGGGATGTTGAAGCCGTATCCAGGTATGTCAAGATAGTTTCACTTACCTGGGGTTCAAATAGCTCACAACATATGTATTGACCAATCATTATGTATTTTCTGGGAAGCTGAAGGGGAGAAATGGTTGGGGAAATCTTCGTTCACGAGCAGCATTACATTATTTTTGTCTTGAAGAATATGTTTTGCATAAATAATAAAATTTTTATATATTTTTTCTTAGCTTCATGATTGAACAAATATGTGTACATATGTGAAAAAAATAAAATTTTTAATGAAAAGCAAAATTTCAACAAGTATAAAATTCATTATTCAGTCAACAAATATATTCATAAAAGATTCAGAAAACTGAATGAAAAATGGTTATAAATTTTTGATCACCTAAAGTAAACACATTTGATTCAAATATGATTCCAATATGTGATTGAAAAACTATATTCAGTTTTTGATCATCAAAGGTAAGCATATTTGATTATTCTTGTTGTTGGTTTTTATGAAATATTAAAATTTAGTCATTAAAGGACTTCAAAAATGTTTCCAAAAAAGGATCGAAAAATTCTTTTGAGTTTTTCATCATCAAAAGTATTCATATTTGATTATTTCGTTGTTCAATTGTATAATAACTCATTATTTAGTCAGAAAGAGTAATCAAATTGTATTGATATGTAGGGAAATTCAAAATTGAATCACCTAAATGCTGAGTGGGAGTTACTTTGAGTTTTAAAATGTACACTTTCTTCATGTAATTTGTATGAAAGAAAAATGTACATCTCAGAACTCACATTTAGGTGCGGTTTTTCAGTACAAGTTCAACTCACTTTGTCAGTTAAACTACGCTTAAACTTATTCTGCAGTTTTTCAGTCTACTTTAACTGAAGTTTAAGCTAAGCTTAAGCGGCCGATCAGCCAGGATTAAACTCTAGTTAACCTATCAGTTATTTGCGTTCGTACGAAATGGCGTAGAATATACCCAACAAGCATTTGGGCTTGAGTACCATTAGAGCTCATGTTGATAGCTAGGCATACTTCTAAAATCTCAAAAGTTGTTTCGAAACAGTGGCTTACCTCGAGAATCATAGCGTACTCAGCAAAAGAGGGAACTTTTTATAATGCATAATATGCTATTACTTAAGTTGAAAAAATGTAATTAATAACTTGCGGTACTCTAACTGGACTCAAATGTATGATTCAATGATGTTGATTTAGGATCTTCGGTGTGGCAGGCCGAGCACGCTACCATCACACCACGGCGGCCGCCTACATAATTTATTCCTGATTAATTACGCTTCACTACTGCTATCAACCTGGTGTTTATTTCTCACAATAATCAACTGGAAAAAAATGGGTTGAATATTCATTTGGGAACTGTACATTTCTGAAAATCTTTCGAAGTTAGGATAATAATTGGAAAATATTAATGACGTTGGAGATCAACTGGAAAACTTTTAATTTTACACAATTTTTCAAAGGTTGGATAGTGACTGGAGAATAAAGTTGAATATGAACTCGAGAACTATGTGGTTTAAGAATAATTAAATAAAGATGTTGGATATCACTTCCAGAACTAGATATATATTTCGCCTGAGATTTTTTTTCCATGTTTGTTTGGTAAATAAAATTCAGCTGTTTCCGTACCTACAAATTATCTATAAATAATAAAAAACCAATGTTGCCGCACAAAACAGCATACCCCAAAGGCGGCCTTAAGGGCGAATTAAGCGCGAATTAATGGTGACTTATAACCATAAAGTCATAACCA
The DNA here is from genome assembly GCA_029619165.1 of Eurosta solidaginis. NCBI lineage: Eukaryota > Metazoa > Arthropoda > Insecta > Diptera > Tephritidae > Eurosta > Eurosta solidaginis. Next base: position 40,890 of record JARSSU010022821.1, read on the forward strand.
GATAAAAACAGCTGAGCTAATTCGCCCTTAATGGTGACTTATAACCATAAAGCCATAACCAGATAAAACAGCTGATCGAACCTACCTTATGGAAATCAATGTAATCGATTAATGGTGCCATACCATAATGCTAACTCGATTACATTGATTTCCATAAGGTAGGCTGTGATCAGCTGTTTTATCTGGTTAGGATTTATGGTTATAAGTCACCATTAATTCGCCCTTTAAACTGTGACTGAAAAACTGATCAGTGGTTTAACTGGAGTTTAAAATTTGACTAGAGTTAAAGCAAGCTTAGTTTAAGCTTAGCTTAAACAACCCTTGATAAACCGGGCCTTACTCAATCTAACTCCAGGACGAAACCTTTGAAAGCACCGTACACAAGAGTTGATCAATCGTTGAATGATAATTTTCTGTTCACATCGTTGAGTATTTCCCCCTCTTCCCTTTCTTTCCCTGCCCCCCCCCCCTCTCCCCTTGCTTCCGTCTCCTGCCTGCCCCCCTCCTGCTAGTGCACCCTTCTCTCCCTCCTGCTCCTACCACCTTCCCCCCCCTGTCCCCCTCTTCTGCTGACCTTCCCTCTTTCCTCCTTTTCCCCCCCACCCCCCCCCCTCTCCTCTGCCCTTGCCTGCTTCCCGTCTCCCCCTCTGCCTCCCCTCCCTGCAGTCCCTGGTCCTCCTCGCTCCCCTCCCCCTCTTCTGACCCCTTTCTTCTCCTTTCACCCTGCAGCACGCGTCCTCTGCCTGCCCCCCCTGCCCCTCTGCATCGCCCCTCCCCACTTCCGCCCCCCTCCTGACCCTTGCTTTGTTTCCCTGCCCCCCCCTGACCCCCCCCCTCCTGGACCCCCCCCCCCTCCCCGGACTTCCCAGTCTTTCCCCATCCGCCTGCCCCTACCCCTCCCTTGCCTGCCCTGCTTCTGCCTCCCTTCTGCTGCCACCCTCCTTCACCCTCCCCCCTGTCCCTTGCTCCTGTTTTCTCCCCTCTTTCGCTTCCCTTCCTCTCCTCATTTCCCTCTCCCACTCCCCTGCTTGTCCTCCCTTTCCCCCTCCTTGCCTGATCCCCTCCCCCCTCTCCTCGCCTCTCCTTTTCCCCTCTGCCCCCCCTGACCCCTGCTGCTTTCTACCCTGCTCTTTTTTTCGGCTCTTCCTCTGACCTCCCTGACCCCCCCCACTGTCTTGCCCCCCCTGCCCCTCCCTGCCCCCGTCTGCCGCCTCTGCCGACTGCTGTGCTCTCCCCCCCCCCACTCTTGCTCCCCTCATTGCTCATCACCTGCCCTCCTGCCCTCCCCCCCTCCCCTCCTTCTCCTCTTCCCCTCCCTCCCTGCTGACCCTGCCCCCTGTCCTGCCACCCCCATGTCCTCTCGCCCCTTCCCTGCTTTCTGCCCCTGCTCCCACTGTGACACATGCCCACACTGACGCTGTTCCCCCCTGCTCCCCTCCCTGCCCCACTCCCTGACTGCTGTCTCTCCCCTCTCTCCTTTTTTGTTTTCCTCCCCACTCCTGCCCCCTCCCCCCTCCCCCTGCTCGCCCTCTCTGCCCTCTGTCCTTCTTCCCCTGGTCTGTCCTCATCCTGCCCCTCCCTAGCCCCCCTCTTCTGCTCCCATGCATGTTTTCCTGTCCTTTGCCTGCCTCTCTCTTCTCTGTCCGCTGCCCGGATTTCTCCCCCCCCCCCACCTCTGCCCCTGCAGTGCCCCCCCCCCCCCCTCCTCCTCGTTTCCCCTTCTGCCTCCTCTCCTTCCTCTGAGCCACTGCCCCTGTCCTGCCCTTCCCTCCCCTTTTCTCTACCACCTTGCCCTCTCCTCTTCCCTGCTCTCTCTTTTTCTCTGATCTCCCCTCACCTCCACCCCTTTCACCCCCTCCGCCTTCCCTCCTCCCCATCCTGCTCCCCCCCACTAGCCCGTCCCCGACTCCTGACTCCCTTTTTCTTTTTTTTCAACCCCACACCTTTTTTTTTTTTCCCCCCTACCCCTGCCTCCTCTGCCTGCCTTTACTCATCCCTCGTTTCGACTTCTCTCTCCCCCCCCCCCCCTTGCCCTTTTTTTCTTCTCCTGGCCCCTCTGCCCTACTCTCTTGCCCTCCCTTTGACCTCTCCCCTCCCACCTGCTCCCCCGCCGCTCTGCGCACCCCTGCCCCTCCCTCTCTCCGCTCCTCTGACCCCCCTCTCTTCTCCCCTGCATCCCTCGTGACACTCCTCTCCTCCCCTCTCCTGCTGCCCCCTCCCTCTGCCTCTGCCTATCCTGCCTCCTGCTGAGTGCTCTGCTCTCTCTCCTTCTGCTCTGCCTCTCTGCTCATTTCCTCTCCTGTCTTCTCTGTCCACTTTCTCACCCTGCTGACATCTTCCCCTTGCCTCCCTTTTCCTCACCCTGCCTCACTCTCTTCCCTGCCCCCTCCCCCCTTCTCCCCCCTGCCTGCCCCTTGCCCTCTTGCTCTGCCCCCCCTCCCGCCTTCCCATTTTGCACCCTCCTGTCTGCCTCTCTGTCTCCCTTGCCCATCTCCTTCCCTGACCCCCCATGACACTCATCCTTCTTCCCCCTCCCCCCCCCTCCTTCCTCCCCTCGCTCCTCTCTGCCCTGCTCGCCCCCCCTCTCCCCTCCCCCCATGTCCCCTGCCCCCCTGCCCCTGACTCCTTCCCTGTTTTCCTGCTGCCCCTTCCCTTTTTTTCTGCCTCATGCGCCCTTCCCACCCCTCTCTCTGCTTTTTTTTTCTGCTGCCTGCTCTCTGCCCCCCACTCCCCCCCTCCTCCCTTGCCTGACTCCTCCTGCCTGCTTCACTTTGATTTGCACTGCCCCCCTTGCCTCACCCCTACATTCTCCTGCCTCCCTCCCCTCACTTTCCCCCTGCTTTCCTGTCCTCACCTCCCCCCTGCCCCTCTTCCCCCTTCCTCCTCACCCTCCATCCCATCTTCTCTCCCCTGCATATGTCCTTGGGGGGGTGCCTCTGTTCCATGCCTCCTTTGTCGTTCTGCTGAATCCCTCTTTTCCCCCAACTTTTTTCCCACCTGACTCTCCGGTCACCACCTCCCTTCAACCCCCCCCCCCACACTGCACCGGCACCCACGCGTCACTGCCCCCCTGCTCCCTCCTCCTCCTGCCCCCCCCCCCTTCTTTGTCCCTTCCCCTTCCTCCTTCCCTGTGCTGTTTCCCGCCCTGCTCCCTGCCTCCCGCTCTCTCTCCTGATCCACTCAACAGTTGGAATAGTATATATGTAGTAGTATATATTTATTTTTCCAAAAAATCAGATACAGAGTATGTCTTATGCTTTTGCGTACATCGAAACATTAAATAAATAAATTAAAGTAGATACTAGCAACAATAACAGAGTATGTTTGTGTCGCACCACGTGTTAAATAAAATGTTATCGAGTTACAAAAATTCATTTAATAATAAGTCTCTAATTTTAAAGCTTTCCGCGAGAAATTGGCCAGAGCCTCGAAGTTAAATCCATTTCAAACTGGAAACCACCTTGGCCACATCTAAAGTTCTTTCACCAAAGTAAAGGGAACGAATGTTGTTATATATCGGCCATGTGCCAATAGTGAAAAAACGTCTTTCGGCTCCTGCAAGTTACAAACTGCATACTGTGCAAAGTGGAGGCGATATCTATAATATAAAAATAAGTCTCGTTTTCCTTCCTGACGCTATAACTCCAGAACGCTCGAACCGATTTCCACGGTTTTTTTTTTGTCAAATTTCGTCGTTTTGTGCTGTTCTCACTAAGCGTCTTCTCTCGGCGCCCTTTCTTTCGCGGGGTGCTTTATTCTTCTCGTCTGGCTCGTATTCCCCTCGTGTTCTGCTTTTTTCTTGGCTCTTGACCCCTTTCGTGCTATAGCTAACAAGGATTATAAATTAAACTAAAATAGAAATAAAAAAGAATTAAAGGAAAAACTAATGGAAAAATTAAAATTAAACAACAGTTTCATTGGATAGACACACGCGCACCCTTCCTGGAATGGTTTGATTATCGAAAACCAGCATGGCCGGGGATGGAGGGTCCCTTACGTCTACTGGGTAATAGAAGAATTTATTATCCCCTCGGAACGATGCCACTTTACTGACTGGGAGAGACGGATACCCAACATTGGTCCACTCTCGACCCGGATCGCCTACACAGCATGGAATCTTACCTCCCCTCGATCTTTTGGACCTGTCTGTTTAGATGGTGGCTTTCGCACCTCGTGGGTTTGACCTCACATCTTATGGGCGCTTGGGTCGTCGAAAAATCCCTCGAAAGATTCCGCAAGCTTCTCGAAATCCGCCACGTAAAATATCCCCTTTGGTCGTACCACCAACCGCACACAACACAATCACAATCAAAACCCTTGTCGACTCTATGTTACTCAACCACCCCCTCCGTGGATCCCCCGGGCCCAGCCATCTTGTGTTTTTGTTTTACCGTCTGATTCCCTACGAAGTGTTGAGTTTACCTATCCAGAAACGGACAAGTGGATTAACAAATGACCCCCATTAATCCTGTTCTGCATTTGACGTGCCCTTTAGTAGAGGGTAATTTCCATTTTACCCACCCGTGGCCG